>JAFELO010001603.1:302933-322736 GCA_017140195.1 Eumaeus atala
CCCAGCCCCCCCACGCGGCTAACGGTCTTAACAGGCGACACCCGCACCGTTACACCACAGAGGCGATTGGGAACATACCTCTGGTTCATATAATGCCGCCGTAAAGTGGCAGGTATGCAGACACGTTCTTGTGGTTTGTCAGTATCCGGTGGCCGACGGTGTGCCATTCCCCTTTGTGGGAATAGGGAAGGATGGCGAGACATCTATGTAATAATTATGTGGATGTCTGTTTGCTTCGGTAGTTGTCACAAGGTTACGAATGCTTGTTTGCCCCACGTACGCACAACGACGGCACGCCACGTGCACGACTGGGTTACGCTAAAACAACGTTTCATTAACTTTCACCAATTACTATGTTAACTTGGGGCTCATCAAACTATGTTAAATTCAGTATAATTATTTAATTATAAATATTATTGAATATGCAATGAAACGGTAAGGCACAAACGTATGCGGTTTCTTTTGTCAGTAATAATAAACTCAAGTAATTTCAAATACAACTGTGTAGTCCTTAGATTACTATTATCAGAATTATGCGTTAGATACCCATTATCAGGTTAAGTTCTAAATAGAAACAAGAACATCGGCTGCAGACACAGTTTTACATAATGGTGTAACTTATTTTCAAATTCTGTTTAATCAATTATTTTCCTCGTTGTTGCACATTTTACCACGTAAGCTCATGACTAAAGTTAACTCGGAGCCTTTGAGTCATGGAATGTGATGCTGAGATTTGAGTTGTGACCGCAATGCAGTTTCAGGAGAGCTGATATTATCAGCAGTGACTAAGTGCACAAAATACGGTCCGTAATTGTAAGAGCGTCATTAAGTTATCCTGAATTAATGGAACTTTTGCAGACAAACAGCCGGATCATAGTGACGAGACCACGGACATTTGTGATGAATATGCGGGGATGCTTTTCAAGTCATTTCATTATTTTCGATATGCGCATGTTTAATGAATGTAAAATTTATTAAAAAAACATATACTAAAACAGAGACGGACATATAACATAATCATAGACAAGAGGAAGAAGACAGTGTCAGCATGACACGTTCTAAGAAAGGTTCAATGCAGCACCATTGCAGCCGAATTAGGCCGGCACGACCGGGTGGTGACACCTATCGCTCATATTACACTGCCGCAAGCTATGCTGTCGTGTTACGCTCGGTTTGTGAGTAGACGGTGGCCCATTGAAGGAGAGGAGGAAGAGATGGACGCATCTGCTTGTCAACAATGTGAACATCTATGGGCGTTAGTAATTGTCAAAGGTCCCTGATTTTTCGTTTGCTATAGTGTTTTCCGGGGCTACCGCTTCGGACTTCTCGACTAGGAGGAAGAAGTCTACGAGGCAGACGATCATGTTTTGTATCAGAAGTTTACGTTCACCCATCCACGCGTCATCCTCACTAGGGATTGCTTAACACAGTTGAGCGGCTCCTGGCGTCTCAAATGCGTTTGGAAACTATCCACTTTTCCTATTCTGGTCTAACTATGCAATGTGTTATGGAAAAAAATATTAGAACTCTGAAGGGACTCTCTCTGCGTGCTTGTGATTGATCACATTTATAGTATTTGGGTTTTTTCCGTTATTTTATGATATTATAATCAATTTGTTTTGAAACACAGTACGTGACTTTTGGTAAAACAAATCAAGCGTGGTGAAATATTTCCAGCGTTAAAAGACATCGATATGTGGAGAGAAAATAATAAAAAAAACAATACGACGAAATGTGTTGTGTATTTTTAAGTCAAACATCTTTACGCACGCTTGAACTGGGCTTTGAAGCTAGCGAATTCATGACGAGAGCGATACGAAAACGAGGGGAGATATAAATTAGTAAAGATAGAAAGAGAGAGAGAGAATCACGTTACGTTAAGTACTGTAAAGTGGGAGCACACGTATTCTTTCAGCCACTAGTTGGCCTGACACTCTAGAAGCGAGGTCTCTATACCACGCGGGTGCAAATGAGCGGAGGGATCACGCATACAGATGCTCGTTTGCAGACTGTTGCAGAAACCAAGTACTAGGCTCACATAAACGGCGCGAACCGTCCTCCCCTACTTCATGGACCGTGAAGGAAAGTGTGACTCAACTCAAATCGAAATTTCAGCAGCGAAAGGCAATTCATTAACATGTCATAGTCGCAATGTACAAATGTTTTTTTGAAAATGGCTAGCCGTAATGAAATATTGCGATTCATACAATCCGACTGCGACACTCATACATCCTTTTTACATTAGGGAAATGCTTTTTGGCAAATCTTCGAAACTGATGGTGTTTTTTGTATTATAGGGGGACAAATTATAGGGGGAGCAGTTGGAAGTATTCTGAAGACTACCAATGCCCATAAATATACGCGTAATTGCTATGCAGACGCGGTTACTCCTACCCTCCAATGGGCGCTACTCCCTCCAAACCGCACGAAACGCGACCGCGAAGCTGTCGCTCCACGGCGATGACATACAAACAACTGATCCATTGCAATTTGGCTGCAATGTAGCATGGCACTACCACTTGAAAGAACGATTAAATGGAACTTTTGCTGAACAGCACCAAATAACCCATTAAAACCATCGGAAGTCGTCTGTAACGCCTGTAACACATCTTTTAATTGCAGGGAGACAAACGAGTAATCGGAGCCACTGTATGGCTACCGACGCATATAAACATCCACATAAGCAATGCTGTTTTCCTTCACCATATACCTTTAATGGACCACCGACAACTCGCAAACATCATAATTGTAACTTTATAACACTACCATGTGCGCGTGAGATATCACCCCGATCGTGCCCATCCAATCCGGCTGCAGTGGTCATGACACTGTTCTACCATCTACCTGCATCCTGATCATGCAGATATCTCTATGCCTACCACCAGATAACCCGACCGTCTGAAAGTAATGAATCGTTTATATCGCCTACTGGGCTGTGTAGTGAGTACGTGATCATACATGTACCATAAGCACATAACTGCGCGCGCACGCAGCTATGCGCCGACTTGTAGACCGGAAAACGGTAGAAAGTGGCTTTTCATTTACGAATAGCTCCATAATCATATTTGATGCTCGTGAAGCATTCGAGTTCTACACGACTGCGACAGAATTAAGTATGTTTAATAGGTCGGTGTTGATTTTCGTAAAAGGGCAGAATCGGGTAAGTTGTACCCCTTCTGACACAATACTGACTTTAAGTGATGACTGTGTTTTAAGTATTTTGGTTACGCGGATGTTTATGAACCATGAAATGATTCACTGCTGCCATCCCTATACTGCCTATTTCACGATACTCGGGATCCCGCAGTGATCGAAATATTTGATCGCATTATTTAATTGATTTTAGTCTTATTTTATTTAACGTTTTATTAAAATAAAACAAAATGCATATTATATAAAAATATTAGCGTGTTTCACTTCTACACAAAAAACTATAAGTGTGTAAACTTTCATACTCCTCCGTCCGCGCAGTTTTCGTAGAAAGGGGTCCATAGTCTTTGCTGCACGTATTTATATATAGATGTTCGTAAACGGCTAAGATAAAAGAGAGAGACAAACGACTTTTTTTCAAAGTTCTGAATTTCTATGATTCTGGCTACTGAAGATAGAATTTTGACATAGTGTCAAACGAATAGGTCAAAACTCTCCAGTAGCTAAATCCATCGATAAATAGAATATTGAAATCGCTCGTAAGTTAAACAAAAACTAGATAAAATAAATTTTATATATTAGTATTAACTTTTCTATCTATCTTGTAAGATACGCACGGATTAAAAGACCAAAGATTATAGGGATTCCGGAATATTACGTATACTGCTTGTAAGAAGCAAACCCTGTAATTCTCATCATAATTTTCCTCCAATTAATATAAATAATCCAGTAAGTAGATGTTTTCCTCAGAAATTAAACCTAAATTTCTGAGGAAAACTGACAACTGTTTATTATTAAACAAATACTATACACTGCTTCGTAGTCTAATGGTAAGCATGTTTAACCACAGTCCAAGAGGTCCCGGGTAGGACCAAAGATTTAGTGGGATTTTTCAATTTCTAATAACAGATCGAAGTCATTCAGATGGCGGTGTTACATCTCCGTGCTTCGGTGAACACGTTATGCCATGAGTCCTATGCCACATTTCTCTCCGATCGTGTCAGATGCGTCCCGTCGGAAGGAGAATGAGCGTATACAGATTACACTTGTGACTGCACTCTGCGCATATACTTGTGCAACCATAATGTTTTGCGCAGTTGGCTAGTCTCTACAGACAATTCCGAAAATACTTATCCCTTCAGTATCTAGGCGATGACGAAATCTTTAGAATATTGTAAACGACCATTTGTCCTGTAAGATGCATCTTTTTCTTTCTATCAATAAGGACTTTTCAGGCCAAGTTTCACTAAAACTGGACCACGCTAAATGTTATGGAAATGTGTCCGGAAAAATAGATCGGGGTTTTATTGACGCCTGGTGACCGCAGCCTTGACCATAACAAAGAAACACGTCGTAACCTTAAACCATCATTCATTACATACTATAATCTATCTGCAGCTTATTTATATCACAATTATGCATTTATCGAACAGTATCATACTACTTCATTTTGTTTTGAAACCCGTGTGCCAATATAACCGAAACATAGGGCATGTTTTATTTATTGGGCAGGGTTTTGTTTACTTATTAAGGCGTCAAGTAATCCGATCTATACGATATCTTTCTTTCTTTTCCGTGACCTGCACTTAATACTACTTTAAATAATATATTTCCAGCAATTTTAAATTTGCTACATAGTGGGCTCTGTCTTTGGCCAGAAAATCCTGAAGCGTGCAAATTTTGGTCTTAAACATTACAGAAATGCTTTGTAGCAATCACATCTAATCGGAACCTGCGAAAATTATTTTGTAACATCCTTGACACAAAAGTTCACAATAGGCTAATCGGCACTTTAATTGTTATCTGTGATACCGTAATGGTCTGTTTGTATTTCGCAGTTAAGTTAATAATTAATGGTTATCCTATTTGACACCCTGATGAAGTTTTTTGTCAATTTTTAATTCAAATTTAGAATGCGGCTCTTCGCCCTAATGAGCAATATCAGATCATCTCCCGCCATTTTCTCATCGTAAATAATAAGGGCCACATGCAGCACAGCTGATGTATATCTCAGCTACACAGCTTTATTCGTATTTAATGAAGTGTTAAGGTACGTTGGTTATGTTACAAGCATTAGTCGGTTCGGGGCTAACGTGAAGAGCACTCGCTTGTCTAGTGCCGAAGACGGCACGCGCCAACCGCGTTCCAATTTCAAAACGACAGTGTCTTTTTTAAAAAGCAACTGGGAGAGTGATTGTGTGACTTACAGCCTTCTTTTCGGTCAGTGGATCTCGTAATCAAATTTGGTAAGGAATTATTTATTATTTATTAACAAATTATTGGGCAATTTATTCAAATTGAATTGTATCGAAATATTAATAACAAATAAATAATTAGCAATGTGACAATAATTTGAAATTAACATAAGCATTTTATTCACACATAATAAAATATTATAAAAAACAAAGAAAAGTAACAGTGCTTATTCAAATCATAGTTCTTTTTAATTTTTTATTTAATTGTCTGCCTATGTTTTACTAGCCTTCTTTTATTATACGACGCAAAGAACACAATTAATTATGATTTTTTGAAACAATATATTGTGAACTAAAAATTAGCAACTACAACTGACAACGTTAAACATCAGTGTTGACTAACCGTTTCTCGAAACTGTTCATAAATAGAAATTGAAATATTCAATTTATATAAATTGTTTTATACATTTCCTTTATTACACGGCACCACAACTCTATATAATTATGAACTTTCATACTCTATATAATTATACTACAACTTAAAGAGTAGTATACCTTTCATGTTACCCTTGAAGTTTTTCATACAACTCCAAATTATTTATTTCCTTTGTCAAAATATATGCTATATCTATTTCTTTACTAAATATAGTGATAATTTAAGAGAACCAAAGTATGGTACCAGATATTAATACTAGCTTTCGCCCGTGAATTCATACGAATAGTCGACGTCATTGTATGTAGCGTACGGCGTGTTAAGACAAAACATAACATTATGTTTGTTTATAAGATAAAGCCTTCATCGTCTTCATCATTGTCAGTTTCAATCTTTATCGGTCCAGTGCTGAGCATTGGTCAACTTCTATGAACTTCGGGACGGTCCTCTGCCACTCGCATCCATCCTGATCCGTCTACTCGTTGTGGCAATAACAAGCATTACGGGCAACATAGTTAGTAAAGCTTAATCAATAGATAATTTGATAGTAGCCCCTGTGTGGTGCGTCTACATACAACCAATTTATCTCATGTTTGGTGATGAAAAGACTAAAAATATAAGAGATAGTGCCATGCTGCATTTCAGCCGAATTGGGCCGGGGAGACGGGAGAGATCGTCTCGCTCACATGGAACCGCCGCACTGTGGCTGCTATGCTATCGCGTTTCGTGAGTAGCTGCTGGGTCATTTTAGGGTAGAAGGAAATCAGCATAAAACAATAATGCGTACGTCCATGGGCACCGGTAAACGTCAAAGTGTCCCGTTCATCCCTCCATACTATAAGGAAAAACAGTTCAGCTTCTATTGCTACCTATTCACATAGTGAATCTTCGTTAAATCTCCTATCTACAGACATAGTCCAATTACAGTTTAGTAAGAGGTAGTGCAAAGCTGTATTGCAGCCGAACTGATTTTACTTAGATAAAATCTGCAGCCGTGCTGGCTTGTGGCAATACATCCACTGACGGTTGCTTAATGGTTTTTGTCAAATTAGATGGCAAGTGCCAACTTGGAGCTAGAAGAGAAATTCTTCTTCACATTCACGACTTATTTTGACACCTACTCCATAAATGACAATCACACTGAGACTGGAGTTTGTTAATTGGAGGTTGAGACTGGAGTTTGTTAATTGGAGGTGATAAATGTAAGCAGGGTTGTTAAACAAGCAAATCAGCAGCTGAATGACTACCGATACCCATAAACATCCACATAATTGTTATGTATATATGTTGCCCTACGTCCCACTTCCCGTCAATTGGGCCACTGACTACTCACAAACCGCACGTAACGCGTCGGTTTATCTGTCGCTTTACGGCGGTCGTACCGGCCCAAATAACCTGCAATGCAGCGTGGCACTAGCTCTTACTGAAACTAAGTTTTACCCAGCCCAGTTGGCGTTTCCAGTAGCGCCAAGTCCCTAGTCGTATGAATATAATTTAAAAAAGGAACTCGCTTGCGTTCTGTACGTTAAATGTAGCTGACAAGCAAACATGCTTGTAAATATGCGGATTGTGATTGTTTTCCTTTTAGAAAGTAACATATGTGTTCTTGAAAAATACAAAATAAAATATGATATACGGGGGAAATGAGGCAGGGTAGTGACTACCGCCGCCCATAGACATCTGCAATACTAGGCGTATTATAGACGCGATGCCGCCCTTTAAGGAATAGGTGAGATCTTTTCTTGAAGATCTCTACGACGAATCGGATCAAAAACACCGAGAGAGGCACCTGCTTCCACAGTACAGTGGAACGCAGTTTCTACGCGGTGAAAAGTGGCGTTTAAACCGCACTGTTGTGGATTTACGGACATTATGGCGTGGAACTTTGAGTTTTGTCGCGAGGTTCTAAGATGGAATTCTGCTGCTGGTATTAAGTCGGACAATTCCTCGGCACAAATCCCATAGAAAATACAGTAAATCATGCACAGCGAACCGGCATCTCTTTGTAAAACCAAAGAATCTAGCTGTCCGGAAGTAACTTGGTCATAACACATTTAATGGTAACTGGTGAAACCGGCCTTAAGGGTAGCCTTTGCTGCATTTCAGCAGAAACATGCCCTCACGATCTGTACTCGCGCCGACAGTTATGTCATTTAATGTGTTAACAATAATTACATTTGTACAACTTAGCGAACAGTCAAAGTTTTTAGTGATACACGCCCATAAACATCTGCACACGAGGCACTGTAGAGGCGTCTACTTAACATTCCCCCAATGGTCCTTGTAAACTCGTGCGCCGGTATTATGTGAGCGAAGTGTACCACTTTCATCGCGCCGACCCGAATGATTACATTACTATCGCTGATTAACACAAGATATACACATAGCATCAAAAACACTTGTCTCGTCATTATTGATAAGGATGTCTGTCTATACATATTACAAAACAAAGTCCCTAAACGCTGTCTGTTTATGCGATCGATTTTCGCTAAATCTACTGAACCGATTTTTAAGCGCTTTTCACCCATGTATAAAGTAGCAGAAGGTCTTAGTGTGTAATTTCATTGTCATTCACGGGCAAAGCCGCGGTGTATCGCTAGTATGTACAATTAATATTATGCAGCCTTTATGTACAAACCTTACTTTTTAATGTGTTTCATACAAAGAGTATAGGAATGTATTCTGATTGTACGTGAGTGCACAATGTGGAATATTTCATTTAATTTCATATATTTAGAAATAATTCTCTATTAGCCGAGCCATAAGAAGGCAAGCATTCCGTACCGGTGAAAAAATTACCATTTTTCCGCTTCTAATGAAGCTTTCTGTTAATAAAATCAATAAATATTTAGTGATAAAATACAGCGCACACTAGCGATATTTTTTATAGTTGGCATAATAACGACACAACACCGGTTTAAGCTTAGAGTAAGAGAACGTGTCAATAGGAGGTCGCGTGTTACATTTTGACGAATTCTCGTTTAAATTCCAATAAATACAGATTGTATGTACACTGACATAGTGTACTCGTTCTAGAGCTGCTATAGTAATATTAAAATAATTAAATTAAATTATTTGTTTTGATATGCATAATTCAATTACAGAGTGATGAAATATCACGTAACGCACTTGGAAAACTATTATGTATACTAACTATTACTGCTAATGTGCAACAGTGAGATTTGGGAGCTCAAGACAGCAAACGATTATCAAGGCCTATTATATATTTATATCTATATTTAATACTTTAATATTATATAATTTTGTATGTTTGGGGAATGGGAAAACTATTTGGACAGCTTTCAGCCCCAATCCTTAGGTTTAAATAACATAATACATCGACGGTTAGATAATTCTTATCGAGAATAATCAATGAAACTAGGCTATAATTCAAGAAGATCCTGGCCGTGCGTAAAATCGATCAAAATTTTTAACGTGTATAGTGTGCAGCGGGCGTATTGGAAAGTGTATATGCGTGTGTTCCGGTCCAGCGATTGGCATTTGTAGTCATACCATATGTATGAGCACACATGTATGCAAACACACACACACACACACACACACACGCACACACACACGCATACACCCACACCCACACACACACACACACACACACACACACACACACACACACACACACACACACACACACACACTCGACAGTTTCCAATTTACGTAACATTAAAATGTATGAATGTGGTATTCATTTGATGGAATTGTTTCATTGTCATGAAAGTGAACTGAAAGTTCCTACAGTCAAAGCGCTCGATTTGCCTCTATGGTACACGAAACATAGAGCGAGCACTCTAGACATTGCATACTATAGATCCTAGAGAAAAGTACGTAGATCAAATAATTATTAATTAGAGAGAATAAATTTATTCGATGAAATTAATATATTTCAAAGATCAAGACTGTCTTATATATTTAACTAGCGATCCCGCCACGGCTTCGCGCGTGAATAACACTGGCCACATTGCTAAGCACACTGCATTATACATTAAAACCTTCAAAGTCCCCTTCAAAATCTGTTCAATGGGTTTTGAGAAAACCGATCACATACAGATTAACAGCTTTTGAGGACCTTGCTTTACACCATGTATAGATTTACTATATTTCATTATCAGCGCAAGATTACAAATACGCAATATTCAACTTGGGACATTAAACGGATAAAAACGACGGTACGTAACTTATACCAAGCATGTGAACTGCTGGGCATATTGAGCTCTAAAACTTACGCGAATGTTACTCCTTACAGTAAAACTATTTTTATTGTAATATTGGGTATAACATCAGATGCGATATGCTTCAAAGAGACCAACAGCATGTCGCGTCGTCAGTAATAGGCTTCCTACAACATAACAGTGGTGAACACGTGCTATACTTTCCAGGTGTCAGAGTACGGAGGGGGCGCACGGGTAGTTTGGGCCATGTCGGCGGGCGACAGAGAGGAGGCACAGGCCAAGAAGGAGGAGGGATCTACCAGCCAGCGCGACAGCCGCGCCGCCGCCGCGCTCAAGAGGAATTGGTGCGTCGGGCTGAGGATCGTGGAGCTGGTGAGTGATGCAGGAGGTGTGAGTGTGGGGGCAGGCGGTTTGGGCCACGTCGGAGCAATCGCCGAGAAGACCACTTATTATCGAGGAAATTAATGGGGCAAGCGGCAACTACAGAACGACTGTACGCAATTTGATAGTTATTTTATTTTATTTTATTTTTACACTCGGAAATGTTTGTATGTAGGAATATGTTTGGAATGTTGTACGCAAATCATTAAAAATGGCTTGGGAAACTGCAATATTGCGGAGTAAGCTAGCGGGTTTGACGAATCGGCCATATAACATTGCACGTTGCGTCAATTCTTATGAAAAGACAACGTCTGTCGGGACAGGCAGTGGGTAATAAAGTAGAGGACCTTCGAGTAGGTTATTTTACAAAATATTTACTTAGGTTAGTTGTTAACGGTCACTTCTATTGCATAAGGAATCTACTTTAAATAACTACGAGTAACAATTCAACCCCGTCTAATTGGGTATAGGCATAATAATAAAACAGAGCTGAGGATATGAAACTCGTTATTTAAACTATTAGTATCGGCGGACGTTGAAAATATTATACGAGTAGTTGTTTTATAGATTAATATTCTAGAAAGTTTGGTGCAATGAAGGAAGTACACTCCATTAATTTTATTTAATTACATTTAAAATGCATTTTTAAGAGCATCCGATCTGAGTACACGTGGTACTTCTCGTTCCCACAACGTACAGGTGTCTGCCTCGTGGTCTAGCAGTAGGCATGCTCTAGCACAGCTGTGATCCTTGGTTCGAGACCCGGGTCGGACCAAAACGTTGTAGGGATTATTCAATTTGTAATACCAATCCGGAGTCGGGAAGTTGGTGGTGTTACACCCCCGTGAGTCGGAGAGCGTGTTAAGCTGTCGCCTGGGACTGATTTCTCTCCGGTCGTGTCGGAATGCCGTCCCATCTGAATTGGTTCCCAAGCGGGAACAGGGAGGGGATTTGTGCCGGCGCACACACACCTGCACTAGAATATAGCCTGCGCAGCTGGCAGTTGGCAGTGTATAGCTGGTCTATAGAGATGCTCGTCGTGGCCGAAATTCAACTATGAAAACATTATTATTATTATTATTAATGTAAAGCAATGGTTGCTGCTGTCGCGCTTTGTACGATTTGTAGAGCCCAATGTTAAATAACGAAATACGGCGAATGAAGACACAACTTCAAGTTGTGTGGATGTATATGGGTGTGATGTATCACCAAAAAACAGGGAATGTGAATGTGAAAAATGTCGTTAAAGCTAGTTATATGTAATTAGGTATTCAGCTGCCT
Organism: Eumaeus atala; assembly: GCA_017140195.1. Taxonomy (NCBI): domain Eukaryota; kingdom Metazoa; phylum Arthropoda; class Insecta; order Lepidoptera; family Lycaenidae; genus Eumaeus; species Eumaeus atala. The sequence goes on from JAFELO010001603.1 coordinate 314,561, forward strand.
TTGATATTCACAGAATATTTAGCAGTCGGACGCCGGCAGCCTATGACAATGACAATAAACATCCACGCATTCAACAGAAATGCATATGCACCGACTTCCTTCAAACTAATAACTACTAACACACGATAGACTGTTCACAAGGATTCGTCTGAGTTCCAAATATTAAGAGGTAGTGCTCATACGAATTGGCCTGACACGACCAGACGAATTGGGCTGACACGACCAGGGAGGTACCTCCCGCTCTCATGACACCGCAGTAAAGAGACAGCTATGTTATCGCGTTTCGCGGCGCTCGTGAGTAGCCGGCGGAGTATTAACTTACTGAGAGCTGTTGTGTCAAACAAATCGATCGAAGGCAAGACAAATTAATGTTTTGACGTTTATCGATAGATGACGCTACTAGCTTTCTCTATTTAAATATATCTCATTACACAATCATAGATTATTAAGTTACAAATATTTTACAGCAGTACCTAGTACTAATCATAGTTATTATCGTCGTGAGAATACTATACCTGACTCCGATACAGTGATTCAGTGTAATTAGAACAATCATATGCGATAATCTAAGATTTCTAGAACAATCCTATAATAGATGACAACGTGTATGTAAAAATTGGCATGCCAAGGTTGCGGTAACCTTGCATGTTATGGGAATACACAGGTGTAACTGCGTATTAGACTATATTTGGCATGTTAAAATTGCATATTAGTAACACCTCGATCAATGGGGGCAAGTTTTCAAGGTTGTAGAACTCAGCACGATATGAACTGCTGATTCAATAATTTATTATATTTATCGAGTTTTGTCTACTTACAGAAAGGTTAGTCAGTTCATCAGGAGTGTAAATAGAAATTGTACTTGAAGTAGGTAAATGTATAGTTTCCTATATGTAAGAGGAAGTGTCATGCTGCATTACAGCGAAATTGGGCCGGCACGAGCGGGGAGGTACCTCCCGCTCAAATGATACCGACGTAGTGACATCTTCGGTGTCGCGTTTCGGTTTGTAAGTGGTTCATACGAGGGGAAGAGGAAAATGGGGAGAATAATTGGGCGGATGTTTATGGGAGTCTGTAGTCGTAAAAACACTCCCGATTGCTCATTTGAGTCCAATACTATGAAAAAAAGATTAAAAATCAAGACATAGGCGGTCCAACTGCTAAACATCTGCGTCCCCACAGAAAATGTAGATTTAGTGTTATCTTTGGCTGTTTGGACCCACCCGAACTCCCACAGCACGCAGTGCAGTTTCAAATACAGACAATATGCAAATAACATTTTAATAATCATTATTATTTATTACATCCGTACAAGCTCTGGTTGAGCGGATGTTTATAGACGTAGGTAGTCAACAAATTTCGACTGCTCATCTACTCTTCTTTGCTATGAAAAACTGTTAAACACGTTTGTTTTGGATGCGTGAAATAGTTATCTGTATCACAGGTGTTAATGTCCGTTGCATTTTCATAACACACTGAGTATTATGGAAATGCGACGGAAATGCGTCGAATAACTCTTCCCAATTGTTTGGAATCACCAATAAGATCGAGTCTTTGGGATTGTGTAACTGTTTGTTTGACATTTGAACAAACAAGCAAGCAAAAGTGAGGCAGATACATACAGAAGATAACCTACATTTGAGCGAATAAAATGTTTTTTTTTTTTTTTTAGAAACCTATTAAATATTTTAGGGAGGATTATTTATGACTTTTATTTGGCCTAGAAACGGGCCGAGGGGACTTGTAGCTATTAGTTTCTCTTATAACCCTGGCATGAAGTGCTGCGCTCCGAGCAAAACATGAAAATTCCGGAGGAACCTAAGGGGAAATGTGTGGAAAATTCTATTATCGAATAAAATCGCCTCCTTCTTTATAACTCTTTCTATTATGGATTCCCTGGATTCACCCGGTGCGATAACAAATACCATTTCCATTCACTTTTTACGTAGCAATAGCAAATTTTATAGAATATTCAATGTAAATTCATGCTGTAATTTTGCAAAAAATATTTAATGTTTCACGTTTCTATTGGATAGGTCTAATAGAAACATGAACATAATTGAAATTTAAACGTTATTAAGCTTAAATTATACGTTAACTATTATTATGTCCTTATTGTAGCTAAAATAATGTGAAGCTAACCACAAAATATATCAATAGCACATATAATCCATAAATTAAATGTTAGCGACTAACCACAACACTGATTGCTTTAGTGAAAGTGAAAACCTGTGATAAAAGAATTACCACAAGTAGCTGTCTCGAAGCATTTAAAATTGTGGTAAGCAAAAAGGAAAACTTGAACACACTTTCACTTTATATCGGTGAGCTAAGTCTAACACAGGCGTATCACCTATTCACAGACCAAAATAGGTATTTTATTTATATGTAAAAATAAACGAGAATTCTTGTCTTAAATTTTTTACAACAGTTCTTGCGAATGTCAATAAAATGAAATTATTTAGACGAAATAACTAAATAGTGTAACTTGGTACGTGTTTTGCGACAGTTTCTGACACCATCTCTGTATCTATCAATGCAGTAAGTTACCGAAACGTAGAGAATTTCAAATATTTGCATATATACGACATAATATACACAAATACTTAGTTTTACTACGACTGACTCATTGAATGTAATCAAAATAATATAATATATGAATACAAAATAATCAGGTACCTTATTCAACCATGTGCGAGTTTAAAATTTTTTTTTATAACATAATTATAGAAATAATAGAAGTGTTAGGCTGTTTTTTTTTAATTATTGAATACAACAGGTAATGGCATTACCCTACATTATGCCTACGTAAATCTAATTTGTTGAAAGAATTTAGATCCATTGAACCGGTCAAATGCATACGAAGCACGTTTGTAAGAATGTAGGTCGGCGTACCTTTCATATTTAACAGGTAACTATTATAACAGAAGCGTATCCAATTAACTGTTTGCTTCTGTTAGCTACGTTCTATATAGGACTCCCGGAGTTTACAGACCCTTTAGGAAAGACATGTTTAGGGCCTGAGGTATAAAATATGGATAGTAAATACGTGTGTAGCCTGAACTAGATTATGATCTGTACCTAGGGGCCCAGGCCTCCCAGATTTATGCTTCACCACACGTTACCTCTCTTACGCACGTTTCACTTTAACATCAAGTTAGTTCCTAGGGAGTAAACACAAGTGAGGAAATACCAAATAAAGCAGCGCTGCGACACGGGGATTTCCCATCTTATTAAGTCTACCAACATAAACCAACTTTCCGCCAGATGCCACATTTTCGCCTCCAGATCAAAACATATTTTTCAAGAAAAGATGTGTTTTTCTGACCTGCCCATGTACGTTTTCTGTTTCAGGTCTTTGCCGTTATTGCTATCGGTCTGATCGTGGGAGCGCTGTATTCGCCTCAAGTGGTACAATCCGACCACCGCCACATCGCACTCATCTATTCCGCCTACTCTAGTAAGTACTTACACAAAATCCTAGGTAAAGTATATATCTTTAACTTAGAATGAACTATTGATGCTGATATACTCGCGCTTAATTAATGACTATGAATTAAGTGTGGCATAGGAGAGTTCGATTCAAGCAATCATTATGGTAACCAGATGTATAAAGACATCCGCTGTAAAAACCGCCGTTACATCCGCTGGTAATATGGATATTGGCGTTCGAATACAAAGAAATGAAAAATTTGGAAAGGCACTACTTTTAGGAAGCCAATAAAGATTTACCCGATATTTCAAGTACAAAATAAATCAAGCAAGAATTTTTCATCACTTCCACTTTGCACAACAGAACAGTGGACCGTGACCCCGTTGTCTTTCAATTTACAAAGTACCATTGTTTACGGTAAACTTCATGGTTCAATGGTTACAGCCCTGATGAAAATAATTTTTGCACAAACGAATTTGCAATGACAATTATAGTAAAAAGTTTCGATTAAAAGTAATCTCAGTAGTGTGTACATCATCGATGATTCTCATGTCCCATGTCAAGTTCACATGCTTGACAATAAATTATGAATAATCGTTTCGACGATCTTTGCCACAGGGGCACTCGGAGCAGAATCAAGGCACCAGAGTCAAAGGAAGTAAACGCAGATATTGTTACAAAACTTACGCCGTGTACAATGAGCTTAAGTGATCCAAATGTTGTGGCTTTACTATAGTACCAAGGGTATTTATGCCCAGTGCCCCTACATAAGAAAAGAAGGCTCTGCCTTCATTTTGTCTGTATTCAATTCCTTTGAATATAAATACTCCTTTTCGGAAGTCAATTAATAAAAAGGCTGTTTGTGGTATGATTCTATGGCCTTGGCAGAGATCTATTAATTAAAAAACAAGAACGTCATTGGAAACTAATCAAATTTGGCAGTTAATTATTTCGCGATTACTCAAGTAATTAAAATGAAAGCAACTTGAGTTAAATCACATAAATCTTAATTGCTTTATACGAATTTGTAGCATACCCACTAAACACAAAAGCTTATTCAACATTGACCGTTGAATACACGCTTATCTGTAGGTATTAGCTTCTCAATAAGTTAGTTCTAACTTGTTAAGGTTCCGTTCGACGGTTTAAGAAATCATTTCATTATTCTTTTGACTTAGATCGTGTAGTAAAAAAAAAACATTTAGTATCGCGCATTCCGTGTAATTGATATTCTAAAACCCACCACGTTATGTAAACAGCCGCGTGAAGTTGTTTTCACTTCGCTGGAAATGCGAATTCAACGAATTTGACGAGAAAGTGGAAGCTAATTGTCAACTTGTGATTTATGTCATTTTACAGGCAACGCTTACGAACATTATTTTGGATGATGCTATATATATTTTATTCTTAAATAACAGTCATAGAACTAGATTGTTAGGAGGTTAGGGATTAACAAGAAATCAGAATAAAAAATTGATAATGAGAAACAAGAAAATAATATTTTTAGAATGAAAATTATTTAGTCTTCTAAAGAATTTTCATTCTAAAAATATTATTTTAAGATGTGAAACTTGATAAAACAAAAATACGTCACTACTCAAATACTGATTCTCTTTTCTACTTCTGTCAAAGGTTACTTTTCTAAAATTTACGGTTCACTCTTATTTTTTTTTAATAGTGTGGGGGGATAAACGACAAATCATAGCTCTTTGACGAGTACCGAAACGCGACGGCATTGCTGTCACTTCACGGCAGTGTCATGTAAGCGAGAAGTATTTCCCCAGTCGTTTCGGCCCAATTGGATTGCAATCGTAGTATCTCTTATTACAAAGAAATTTTGACTGCAGTATTGATGATCATTTCCTACAGGTTTCATCATCATTACTGGTGTTCTGATCATTGCGAGACTGCTCGGCGAGTCGGCGGGATGGCGGACCTCCATGGGGTTCTCAATTCTCGGAGTCATCATGTTCACCGCGGCGGCCGCTGTCATCTTCTACGGTTTGTCAAATTGCTACTGTAATATTACTTGAATCGTTACTTGAAAAGTCCAAAATAATATTTTTCATAGTAGGAGTTAAATGCGAAGCCAACAAAATACGAGAAAAAAATCGTTTAATCATTATCTCTTCAAATGCCCCAAAGGCTTTCTAAAATGTCAAAAACACCCGAGAACCCAAAAATTTTTACAGAATAAGGGAGGAAACAAACAGTCGGATCCTTTTGATAATATTTTTTATAGAGATGTGTTGCCTACTCCCAATGTTCAACGAAACTCACAAGCCACGCGAAACGCGACACAAATGGTTACTTACGGCTGTATCAAGTAGCGAGAAGCACTCTACCGGTCGTGCCCAATTAGGTTGCAATGCAGCATGGCACTACCTCTGACATATTAGATGTAGATGGTGATATCCCACCATGCAGGACCTGTTACCTCAGTACATGTTTACATAACATATTTTTCACAGATTGGCACAGGTCATATTATGCCAACATCCGTCCTAACAAAGGAGCCTACGACCTCCTCATCTCCTCGGGAGTTTTCGCCGTCGTGAATGCCGCAGTTTTTATCGTCCACGCATTCTTGACATTCAAAAAGGAAGCCGATTACTAGAATATTACTCGTATTAGATTTAATCTCGTAAAAATATTCATATATTTTCACGTAATATATAAATTGCACAGGTAAAAAATATTGTTTTTTTTTTAATTAAGGTAACATTTATCATTTTTGTTTACTCCCAAAGTGCTAGTTTTTAATTAGGATACTAAATGTATTATGTAAGTTAAATTATAAATGTAAATATCATAAAACGTTGTCCTAGCGAGTAGCTGAACATCTTCTTAATTTTAGAAGTAAATTCTCCTCTAGAAGTTTTGAGTTTTTACCGTAAATAAAAGTTTGCCCTTGTGTAGTTGCTAATTTTTTTTAAATATTGTTTTATCATATATAAACTTTAAAGTGCAGCTATATTTTAAGTAAAAATGTTCGTAAATTGTAAATTAAATTTTACATTACACTTTAGCTAAGTAGCCTAGGTATTCTTGGGTATTATTAGATACTGAGGTATTTCTAGTAATTATAACCGAAACATATAAATAAATATAAGTATTAATGAGAACTATTATGTACTCTAGATTAACTCTTCATTCGCAGACATTCCTTTTGCATATATTTAAGGATTCTTGTAACGAAAATACCACCGCCAATGTTATAAATAATTTTACGTACTAACACAAATAAATTAAATCAAGGTTAATTATTGAAATACGTAATATAAAACAAGTATTTTTCATTTAAAATTTAAAAATAAATTCCTCTGTATTATGACAGAGAGAAGCTAGAAATATTTAAATTAATTTTAAAATAAAAAATAAAAGAAATGTATTAAAATTCAAGAAACGTATCATTAAGAAATCATATTGTCTACACTCTATTATTAATAATTCATTTTAGTGGTAATACCAAAGATTTTAATATGGTAATTTTTTTGCTTAAATTGTAGTTATCTATAAGACTAACTCCAAAACTACCAAATCGATTTTGTCCAAACAAATTTTCGTTTGATGTTATTATTTAATTATATAATCCCAAAAAAATTAGAAAGCCTTTATAATTTCATTTTTCACCATAATACATCATTTTACAACAACTACAAAAATCCTCCAAATTTTATAAGGGTGCCCATAATATCAGAGTAAAAGGCCTTTGGCATACTGATGGACAAACGGACATTATGAAACTAACTAGGTTCCATTTTTGGCCATTTGTCCACAAAACACTAAAAGCGAGTGAAATATGTTTTACAATTATTCATTTAATTTCATAAAATAAATATTACTCTAACACTTCGTATTATATAATATAATATGTATAAATTATTAATAATATAATTTTATGAGGAGATCAAAGCAGTAATCAGTATCCGTCCAGTGTTAGTTAAGTTTTTTTTTTATTAAGGATATTTTATTTAAAAGTATAATCATTACCTAAGTTATGTTAGCCTACATATCGATATGTTATCTGTTTTAATTTTAAAAAATCACAATACGTGGATAATTTGGTAATCACATTCACCAATAGATAAGTTCAATACATTGTTAGGAAATAGTTTTTCTTTTTTTAATTTACTTAATTCAAATTTCATTTTTATTGAACACATTATAAACGCGTATGAAATATTTTTTTGCATAATTCCATTAATTTATTTATTGGCAATTTTGTATATACTCATACTCATGTTTTCCCAATCACTTGTATCTTGTACTATCCACCTACCAATTAATAAAAATATACCTGGCATATTAAATATAATTTGGCGCTAATGTTACCTTAATGTTTTTGGTACTACAGAAACAGTACCCGCGTATTAATATTTATATACTTACTGATAATAATTTAATCGAAAGTACGCATATAATACGGCTTATTGTAAAATATAATTAAGTATAACTAATTGTATGCTTTTTTCAAATAAATTATATATTTCAAGTGTGCCTTTTCTTGTGTATCAATATTTACAATGCCTTCATTCGTTTGCAAGACAAACGCTCTTCGATACGGAGGGCAGCACTGTAAATTAACAATAACTGGCTTTCCTAATTTGTAGCACATCTACATTTTTTTTATAGCATAAGTGGGCAAACGAATAATCGGAACCTTGTGATAGCTACCGACGCCCATGGACATTCGTATGATAGATACGCAGATGCATTGCCCTCCTATCATCCTCCCCCCCC
>JAFELO010001603.1:323567-340762 GCA_017140195.1 Eumaeus atala
GATTGCTTCAAACAAATAATCACAGAAAATTTATATTGCGCAGTATCGGAATGGAACTGCGCACAATAAATCAATATGACACATACTAACAAATGACGGTAGATTTAAAAAGATGTCATAGCTCCATGTAGGTTAGGCCACGAACTTTTAGATCCACCCTCGTATAAAGTAAAATCGCTACTGTGTTATGTAGACATTATGGTATTAAATTCTCCACACCAGTAAGCGGAGAGCTACCTACATCCTTACAAATTCGCATTGTATATCTATTTTATTAAAATTTCATCTCCCATTATTTCTACACGTCCAAAACAAATGAGCATTGCCTTTTTAACCGACTGCGCAATGCAAAGGAACGTTCTATGTTAAAGTGCTATTTATGTGTATATGTGTGTTTGTTCATTTAAGGCACAACGCGTGGGTCGATTTTAATTAATCATACATCGATTGATCCTGCGGTGCGACATGTTTCGCTACCTATAATAATAGCATAAGTAAAGGATTAAAACTACACAATACTACACGATATCTTTAAAACGATTAATTATTTTGTCATTCTTAACGTCTTTAATATTATAGACATTATTTAAAAATTCCCACATTTTCCCCAGCGGAGTTTCTTTATACAATTTGTAATTTATTTAAGGATTTACATACACATTTAGACAGCACCTGTTATGTGAACTTAGTCTTGGATTTTCTGCCGCCATAAACAGAAATTCATGCCTGTATACAAACATGCTTACATAAGCAAAGTCGTTCGAATATTCACAGGATTCATCTGGACTGGTCTTAGACCAATACATGAATCCAGATATGATGTTCTCGGATACATTTCTTTTACAATAAATACTCTGTTATGTTATGTGTTCCCCATATAGCCCGGTGGTCGAAATAAATAAATCTTTATTAATTTTCTTTTATGTTGCAAGCAATGATAAATTAAGATTATTATTATTATTATTATTTAAACTTGTGTGTGTGTTGATTTAGAAGAGAGATAATTGCTGAAATAGTTGAGTTTAGAAATCCAAATTATTCCTCTGATATAATTTTTTTATTTGTTACAATAATCAAAAAGCCTTCATAATTAATATAAGAAGATAGTACCTAGAAAGTCTAAAAAAGTGACTCACAAATAATATTTTACTTCACACACAGTTAGGTTGTCTCGAACGGTAATACAATCCTACATAAAATCCAAGTGGGTCTAAAAGATTATAGAAATGTTTAAACATTCATTTGTTATAAAATTACACGCAGGAAATAATTAAAGGTAAAGGTAAAAATGTAATGTGGTGTTACACGTAAATGGCGAATTAATTTTGTGCTATTACTTGTGTTGAGATGTTAAATAAAATAAAAAAGTAAGAACGTCAAAATTAGCTTTATATTTTTAGTTAATTTTTAACCTCAATAACCTTAAATTCCGTGTATATTAAATAGTATCAATTACATTATAATCAAAATGACACATTTGACAATTATAATTTAAACATTAAAAATAGGACCCTTACCTTTTCTGCTTTCGCTAAGTAGACCCATAGTTTACGCCAAGTTGAGAACTTTTTTTGGTCACTGAAATTATATTGCATTTCCTTCGATGCATATCGCGTACTCAGCGGTGACCGATAGTTGCAACATTCAGAATTTTGTAATTCTGCCGGTGCATCGATGGAAAACATGTTTAAATGTTTGAACGTTTTTAGTTCCGAATTTGAAGTACTACTATTAACTATGACAGACTGCTAATCAAACTGAAGTAAACAGATGTGAAACAGATACAAACAAGGTCAAGGCAGGTCACGCCGCGGGAGAATTGAATTGTGACGAAAGGGTTATCGGCACGAAATCTGATGTAACTTAAATTAAAAGTAACTTGTTTGTTACAAATATGACGTATGTTGTAGGTGCCTTTAGGTTACTGGAACATTATAAAATTTGATACGCCCTTAAAATTAAATACAAAAATGTTGATCTATTAATTTGACCACTCCAAAACTAGGTAAAATGAAACTATTTTTGTAAATACATTAATACAATTTTATATCAATTTTGGCATTGAGAATTGTGCTATAGGTTAGTTATTCATCAGGAGTCATCACCAACTAGTAGTTGGTTTTTTGAGTGTATTTTATATATGTATCTTGTTTATACCGATAAGTCTCTCTAGGGATACCAAATAGAACACTGGAAATCAAATTATTCATTATCAGGTCCATACCCACCCTTTACCTGACACAGCCAGTTGCATATACAGTACCAACAGGAAAAAACTAGCAGTGGAGCTCTCACTTTATACTGGTGGGGGGAGACATGTTTTTCTTATCACAAGGAAAATGCACTTACACAATATACTACCAGCCATGGGTGAAAAGGAAGGGGAAATAACAATTATCCACATATTTGTCCAGAAATGTATTTTAGTTAGCCACTGCTAGTATTTTACTTGATTCTGTACTGGTAAGTAATTATGAAAAGTTATGAAGTGTGAATACGTTGAATGTTAAAATAAACATGCAGACAATGTATGTCCCACTTCCAGGCTCGGTTACAATTTGTATCCCCACACAGTATTCATACACACATAATACCTCCACAAAGTGCTGTCATACTTTGTGCAGTTTGTGAGTTTTTAGATGGATCTATCTTTGGAGGAATGAAGTAACATATCTGACAAAAAGTTAAGCTGATGATTTTTTATAGAATAGGGGGAAAACGAGAAATCGCAGCCCTCTTAAGACTACCAATGCCCATGAACATCCAAATAATTACTATGTCGATGTGTTGCCCTGCTTCAGCCCCCCCCCCCCAATGGGCCACCGCGTCACTGAAGATGTCACTTTACGGCGGTATTATGTGAGTGAGATGTACCTCCCAGGTCGTGCCGGTCGAATTGTGTTGCATAGACACTACCTCCTCTTATGCAGTATGGCACTACCTCTTCCTAAAAGTGTAAATCACCAAAAGGCTGCTTGTTTTCCCCATAAAGCATGATTTCTTAAATAATTCATCAGTCATCAGTACTCAAAGTATGTAGAAACAATAGGATTATATATTTCCCTCACATTTAAACTACTTCATTAGCCACATATAATTAATTAAAACACAGTTATAATTTCTTATATTTTATTAACCTTATAAATGTTTTAAAAAAAACTCTGAAGTGTAAATATTTACTTACATATTTATAAAATGTACATTTGGACACTGCTACAGATTTTGTATAAAGATATGTTCTATAAAACAGGATATAGCACAATTAAATATTTTTCCATATGAGCTTTAAGTAATAAAAACTAATCAAGTTTAATATACACAGTAAAGCTTCTTGTGAATTGATTTGTCATAATTCCACAACTCCTGTGTCAAATTATTATATTATCTTTTACATTTGACGTATCAGACATGAATGTTGTGGGGCCCCTAAGCTAGATGGTTACCAAAGGCATTGAATTTACTGAATCTCAAAAAAAATTATCAAAATGATCATATATAATGTCACATTTGTAATAAAAAGCTTAATACTAAGTTCAGTCAATATTTCAATTACAATATTTATTTGCAGTCATTATAATATGATAGGACATGTAAATTAAAAGTATTGTATTGATTGGCTTACAAACAGAAATAACTTATGCTTTCTTCTTGAGCGATGCCATCATTTTTTCTAATTTCATAGCCTTCTGCATGTCACCTTTGATTTTCAGTTTACCCATCATGAAGGCTGTGGCAGGTTTCAGCTTGCCTGAAACGTAATGTTACAAAATATTAGTACAGTTACGTATGGGTTTTGTTTAAATACTTGTATATGCCAGGCAGGCCACTACCTGTTCCCCCATCATGGTTCAAGCCGTGGCAGTGGCGCTCAGCCAGGGTCGAACCTAGACCTTGGGCTAAGCCAGTTGAACTATGTGTGTGTGGTGTTATAATGTGCACAAACCACAGGAACAAGGGACGGTAATGGCACGTAAATGCGTTTTTCCTGAATAAAAAATATGCAACTTACCTGTTAAGTGGCATTTATATATTTATTAATTCAGAAAATTTGTCTGTGCTCTCTCTCTCTCTCTCACGACAGTTGCTATACTATGCATTTTGGAAAAAAGTATTGATGATGTAAATATAATTAAAATTTGACATATTATATTATAAAATTACAATTTTTTAATTCGTTTTTTATCTTTTGTATCATATATTACGTATTCTTTTCGGTTTCATTATTTGGTATTACAGAAACTTTCTTAACAATTCAATAATTTCGTACCAGCAAACATATCTGCGAAGTTATTGCTGTCCATAGTCAGTGTGGCGTCCGGTGGGTTCTTGGGTTCGCCCTGTCCGCAGGTGCCGTCTCCGTTCTTCAGGTCGATGTGCCACACTCCCTCTTCTTTGCCTACAATATTAGCAATATAGCAGATGCTAGCCAAACTTTTGCAGCAGCGACTAACTTCATGAGACGAGCCAACAACATGGGACATTGTACTCAAATGCACTAGGTTCCCTCATGCTTGGCTCACCACATGATTCTACGAGGGTCCGGTTCCGCGAACTTCCTTACCCTGCGCTGTCATGTATAAACACTAACAGCGCTTCGATCCGACCTGGGAATGGAACAGAGTTCATACGTCGACACGAATGGATAATTGGGACCGCTCACATAAACAGTACCATCGCGTTTCGATTTATAACAGTGCGGACTCCCTTACGAGAGCAATTCGGCGAGGTAGTCCCGTTGGAGTCTACCCAGGGATATGCATTGTCATCGGGTGCAATATTTCACGATCTGCAATGGAATATGGCAACAGACGGTCATAGAGACTGCCGATAGAAGTGAAAACTTAGAAAGATATGCGTAATAAACGTGGCGGTACGTACCGCTCGCGCATGTTGGCTGACGCCGACATATAATACTTTCGAGTGACTTAGTGCTAAAGAAGTTTTGACTTCAAATATACAAACCTTTAACATTAAATTGGAAGACGGCTTGTGTTTTTTGAACAAGTTCAGGTGTAATTGTTTTGCCAATCAACGCGAACAATGTTGGTATCTGACCGCCCTCTGACTCAGTCTGTAATCATACAAGAATATGTTAAAACTTTATTATATTATAATATAAATATATTTATAATACATTACCCTTATAATAAATATCTAATATATTCGTATGGAAGATATGCACAATTAGTGGTAAGGCCACATTGGGTTTATGATTATAAAATTGGCCTATATTAGTTTACCTTCATTTTGTTACCACCTGAACAGATAACAGCATAGAGTAAAAAAGGGCTTATCACATTTTGGGTGAGAGGTGTTGGACATCTGCTCATAATCTACATTGGATTGTTACATAATATATAAATTATTATAATAATACATTTAATTGGGCGAATACGCAGACATTACTAAAAGTTGCAAATTGCATAGAAAAAAAAATAGAACAATGCTTTAATGTTATGTAACATGGTAATATTAACAAATCAAGAACAAAGACTAAATATTGTTTGTAAGAACAAAATAATATAATATTTTAGTTATCGTGTGAAATGTTAATCAGTAAATAAGGCAATATTTACATTTTTCTATTTATCTGGTGACACATTTCAGAGTTTATTTGGCATTTAAAATATAATTGATTGCTAAAGTTTCTATTTAATATTATTTATTTATTATTTATATATTTATTCGTATTTATCATCCTTAGTTAAGTAAAGTTGTTTATTTTAATATTATAAAATAAAAAATAGGTGGTCATCGAACCTTTTTAGCTGGTTCTTTTACTTCACCGGGCACTTCCAAAAATAAGTCTGGCAACAAATTACTTATATTACCTGTGGACAAAACACGAAGCTAGTTGTAATCATTTGAAAACTTTAGAGCAGATACAATTTGTTAAAGCGAAACAAGAAAAGAAAGAATCCAAAGAGGCACCAGTTTCGCTTTTTTTCGGTCGTCGAGATGAGCTCTCTTAACAAATGATGTACTTATTAGTTCACATAAGGAAGAATAGATTAACAGGGGTAATTATGACTTTCGTGTTCTTCGAAATTGTAAAACTATTTTTCTCCACTGTATATGAGGATTATGACAGGAATATTCGATAGTAATGAATAAAAACGACTTTTTGTTTTTTTTTTTAAACATAATTCATATTTTTAAAACCCGGCATGTCAATTAAAGAGCCTACATTTCTAAAATTACGTTTTCTTCGTTTGTGAATTTCTATATGATTTAATTACAACATTTGATACAATCTCTCAAACGCGCATAGCTTAAGTTATATGAACTTTTACCGAACACTTTCTCCTGGAAACTATATATAGGAAATGTTTACTAAGAAAGAGCATTTTCCTACCACCCGCCTATCCTTAACACAAATTTAAAATGACACGTTACCGGCCGGTTGATTGAAGCACGGCCATGAAATCCAATGTAAAAAAAAAAGAATGATGTCCACAGGTAGGCAAGTATTATGTTCTACTAATGTGACCACTTATTTTGAGTTTAAGAATCCAAAAGGATATTAAAATATTAATGTAATATAAACATTTTTATTAATTCGGTTTCACGCAGGTCATACGTGATTTAATCTAGTCTAAACTGTCGCTTCACTACTTCTCGGTTATCCTGGCATTTGATATCAACCGCGAAGACGGAACTGTCAAACAAAACGTCACAACGTGACATTGACGTGTTGCTTGACAGAATTCCATAAAAAAGTGCAACTAAAAGTAAAATGTGCATATTTACTAAAAACACTTTGGTAGTTACGACGTTCCCTACCACACTCTAATGTACCAAATATAGCTATAGATGTATGGAGGCCGGTACGAACCTTCTCTTTCTCTCGGTATGAGGGCGAGGTATGGTACTGCCTCACTTGATGGGAGTTGAACGCGGGGATTCCCACAGATTTCTTGGCCGTGTTCAGTCCTTCATCCAAGAAACGGTCCTGCAATAGGTTATCCGCATTCTCTGCGGTAACGTTTTGCATATCTTTTTTAACCAGCAAAGTTTTTATTTAAAAATTTTAATATATACCAAACAATATATATACTGTTACTTTTCCGTTCTCTATCTATCTCTATAGTTTAGTTTTATTCTACTCCTAAGCGACTTGCTTGGTCAGCTGCAAGTGTCCGTGTTGGTTTTATATCCATCTTTGTCTTGTCTAATCTCGCATGCGCATTGCAGAGAGAAAGCAAGGAAAACAGAGAGATAGGTAGTTAGTACGCAATTACCTTTTATGGTCATTCTTTCAATTTCATTTGTTTCATGTCTAAAATTAACACTAAAGCGCGTGTTTTGACAGCTAAAGTAATGCCCCCCTAATTTCGGCCACCGACTCTATTTCGGCAACAGACTCTATTTCGGCCTCAATTTCATTCCTGGGTTAGACATGTTAACCGACATCCGATGCCGACTTTTTGCCGGATTGCCGGAATTTTATTGTGAGCGTTACCCTATGGTGATTATTATTGGGACCGAAAAGGGGGAAACGGTCCCCCTCCCACACTAGGGCGACGGCGAGCGCACGATGCCGTTTAAGTTGCGGTGTCGTGGATAAGGATAATTGAGCTCGTTTAATGTTTGGCTTATCTGAGGAGGCCGGCCTCCTCACCCCCCCCCCTCCTTCCCTCTGACGGGAGGGGTTGTTTGCGCTACAAATCGACAAAAGCCGTGTCCTTGATGTATTTATTATTATTAGAGCTCTCTACAGTCGCGTTATTTTATTGCTGCAAATCTAAGCCCTCAATTAACGGATTCGAAGCCGGGCTCGTTTCCATAAGCTGTTGTGTATTGATTGTGGACACTTACTCGGATCACAGGCGTACGGCGTCAAGTCCTTGACGCCGACCTCCATCAGCACATCGTCGTCGATGGCGAAGTTACCGGTGTACTGCCTCGGATCTCTGAAATCGTTTTCAATCACAATCATTTATTTTAATAATCAGTGGTGTGATCATGCGAGGTCTGACAAGCCCGGTGTTACAGCTGGGCCAACCGTGTTACAGCTGGGCCAACCGTGTTACAGCTGGGCCAACCGTGTTACAGCTGGGCCAACCGTGTTACAGCTGGGCCAACCGTGTTACATTTACAAAAGTGTATTTACCATTCTTAACATAATAACGTCGTCCTAGCCGGACTTCGGCTACGGCGGCCATCTCTGTAGCGACTGGCCAACTGCGCAGGGCATATTGTAGTGCACAAGTGTGCCGCGCACCCTGTTTCGACATTCTCATATTCCAATGTTAGCGGCGTAGGTCCGCCGGTGTAACGTGGTCTCCGAGGCACGGGGTTTAAGCTTCCCCACTTCGGAGTGTGATAAGAAATCCCGATAACACTTCGGTCAGGATCTCACGACTGTGGTAGAACATACTTCACCACCAGACCACGAGACAGTCTTCCACGATAACAATGGGAATGTCTATGGGCGTCGATGGTCAGCCAAAAGGCTTCGATTGCTCGTTTGCCTCCCGGTACTACGACTACACTGGGACTGGTGACTACACTCACTTGCTCAGCATCACGTACGCCGCGTCCGACATGATCTCCGGCTTGCGGCTGGTGGACGTGTCGCCGGTGAACATCTCGATGGCGGCCGTTGCGATCGCTGGAACAGACGGTTCAGGTACACTCCAATAGGTAAAACGGGCTTATGTTTCTGATTATATTTCGAATTACAGAGTGAATATTTTCGAATTACGTGCTTCTTAGAGCAGGAGGCGAACCTGTATTAGGAGAGCTAAAAACATTTTTAATTTCGTCTTTCAGCGAAGCGTACCTCCCGAGGCATGGTTTGAAAGTGACGTTGTTTTGATTTTTAAGAAGGGTTGTCGCCCTTCTTCTTCAAAATTATAGACCAATTTGATTTCTCGGCCATATTCTCAAGATTCTTGACGAATCGTCTCAACACGAAGCTTGACGAATTCCAGTCACCGGAGCAGGCAGCGGATTTAGCACCATGGACCACATTTTCACCATACGGCAAGTAGTACAAAAAACAGCCGCTGTGCCTTGCCTTTGTGTACTATGAGAAAGCCTATGTCTCTGTCGAAACCTGAGCTGTTCTGGAAGCTTCACAGCGATATCAGGTCGATTGGCGATACGTCGAAGTAATGAGAGCGTTGTTAGTACAATTCCATAAAGGAGTGCAACAGGGGGATGTTATTTCCCCGAAACTATTCACTAATTCTTTGGAGGACGTCTTTACTGGACTTAAAACTGGGTAGAATGCGGCACAAATATTAACGGAGAGTATATCTCACATCTTCGTTTCGCTGACGATATCCTTGTTGGCCGAATCGTTGGAGCTTGTAGGAAATGTTGCACAGCCTAAATGAATCCTCCCGACGTATTGGCCTTAGGAGGGACTTGTACAAGACAAAGGTCACGTTCAACGAACACGTGCTCCCTGGGCCGGTCAACGTCGATGGTGCTATCCTCGGGCAACTATTGCAATTAGGTAGATATAACTTCGAGAAGGAAGCCGATAGAAGGATTCTGTTGAGTTGGACAGCATTCCGCAAGCTTCGTCACATTCTCACGTCGCCTATACCGCGGAGCTTGAAGACGAAAGTTTTCAACCAGTGCGTTCTCCCCGTGATGACCTACGGGTCCGAAACATGTCCTCTTAATTTAGGACTGGTTCGCAAGTTTGCGGTAGCTCAACGGGCTACTGAACGTGCTATGTTGGGTGTTTCTCTGTCCGACAGAATTCATAAGGCGGAGAACTGAGGTGTCTGACATTTCGCGACGATTAGGCTCGCTGAAGTGTCAACGGCAATCATTGTACATAGACTATATTTCATTCTGGTTGTAGACAGTGATTTTATTGGTGTAACCACGGGTAACATGATATGTATAGAAGTTCATAACATTAAGTATAATTATATTAATTGGTTAACAAAGCAATGCGAATGTGGAAGGATGTAGGTACCGAGGAAGACCAACACTGACACACCATGGTGAGGTTGATCGGGTACTGTTTGATGGGGAGAGTTATGGATGTAAATGCCAGCCATATGTAAGGAAAAAAAATACATAAAATTCTCTCGTCTCTCGTCACTCATTCACCAGCTTACCTACTCCGTAAGTCAAGCGTCCATAAATAAGTTTTACTTAAAAAAAAAGCATGGATGTATCTGTCGACCCTGAGTATTTCATCTTGGCTCTTCTCATAATGTTCCCTTCCTCCCCGGAGCTTTTCCTTTTTTTTAGCTGCGCAAGAGCCAGCCAGACTAATCTCACTCAGGCTGGCGTCCGGCAGACCGCCTAACAAATGTCGTGTTAGGTTTGCACGCAGATCGTTGTTTAGGATATCGGGATGGGGAGCGTGCGACGTACACAACCTGCTATACAAAGCTGCGATCTCAGATAAGATCTTAAGGCTTAACAAAAAAATATGTTTATGTACAATAACAGATGCTTCACCATAACAGTTGAATGTGAAATTCGACATCTTGTATTTTTGTAAATCAATTATCTAAATGTCACTCCTGAATTGTTCTGAAGCTTTCTCATAGTGAAAATTTACACAATCTGTTCTGTATTGAGACGAAGATTCCTACTATTCCCTACAGACAAACAAACCTAACTTCTTTACAATATCAGCATATAAATATCAGATAGTGGCAAGCAGCTGTCATCCGCAAGTACGGCTCTCGACCGTCTGCCGAGAACGAACCCAAGTTTCTTCGGTCAAAGTATGCGTTCATCTAGGCATAGGTTGGAGAAACTGATTATAGTGGGTTGACCGGGCAAACGCGCCAGAGGACGTGCACCGGTGGTCTGATCAGATTAGAGGCTGCCGAAGGTCATCTACATCGAGCAGGCGACAGTGGAGAAGTGCATAACAGTCACAATCTGAGGATTGTGGCCGTATGCTGAGGTATTGAAGGACATAAGACGAGCATACCTGTCCTGGGCCACAGCGCGTTGACTCCGATGTTGAAGGGCTTGAACTCGCCGCTCATGCCGAGCACGCACATCGACATGCCGTACTTGGCCATTGTGTACGCCACGTGAACTGAGAACCTAACCACGCAACAAAAATTATAAAATATATCCATGCCCATTATGAGTTTCAATCACACCTGCGTTGTGTCATCTCAGGTGTGCTCATTTGCCAAGACCGACCCCAAAAGTCTACATTGACCTGTAAGGATCTATGAGGTCCACATTGACACAACAGCTAGGATCTGTGAAAACATAGGTGTAGGGCAAATATATTTGAAAGTGAACTGAACTTATTTTACTTTTATAGAACAGGGGGCCAAACTAGCAATCGGAGACTTTTACGACTGTCGACGCCCATGCACAAATAATTACCATGCCGATGCGTTGCCCACCTTCGTCCCTCCCCAATGGACCACCGGCTACTCACAAATCGCACGAAACGCAACACTGAAGATGTCACTTTACGGCTGTATTATGTGAGCGAAAGGTACTTCCCCGGTCGTGCCGGCCCAATTCCGTTGCATAGGAGGATGCTCTATGCTAGGCACTATTTCCGCCTATGCAGCATGGCACTACCTGTTACTGAAAATATATAATTATGTGATACCAACGACAAGGCAGAAGTAGTTCATGATCCCCTGTTTTACACTAATTCTATTTTTAGTATTTATTTTAACTTTTAGTGAGAGGCCGAACTGAGTCCGCACGATCGGGTAGTACCTTCTCTTTCAAGCTCACACGATGCTGTCACAAAGTTACGTGTTTATGCTATGCTCTCACGTTTCCGCAAGCCAATTGAAGGACAGGAGAGAATCGCAACACTCCCATATTTACAAAACAATTATGCGGATCCGACTAAGGCCTTGAGCAACATGAAAAAGAAATTAATTACACTAATTTGTCGTCTCTGTGTCATTTATGAACGTATATTTTATTTATTGTAATTAATCTATCTCTATATAAATAATAATAACATAATTATATATATAGCTACAGTGTACGCATATTTTTATGTGCGTCATATTATTTTATCTACATTTTGCTAAATTTCGGGTATAACTCAGATAACAAAAAATAATTATACAATATAAAATACAAAATTATTAGTTTCTTCCACAAATTATAAGGTGTTACTTAATGGCTAAAACAGTGTTATTTAAAGAGAAACAGGTGTGTATGTATGTATGTGTGTGTGTGTGTGTGTGTGTGTGTGTGTGTGTGTGTGTGTGTGTGTGTGTGTGTGTGTGTGTGTGTGTGTGTGTGTGTGTGTGTGTGTGTGTGTGTGTCTTGTGTGTTGTGATTTATTATACAGGTTTTGTATGGTAAGCTGCTGGAGCTAACCCATAGTGTCAATTAGTGATTCAGTGTTGTCATCTAAAAAGTTGAGATATACACTTAATTTGTTCTTCAATTTAAATTTCTAGAATAGTTTGTTTTTTTGGCAAATTCAGTCTTAGTTGTAACTATATTGTAAAAATTGGTGTATTGTTTGGTAATCAACATTATTACTGATATCTACTTTAGAATGTTTTGATATGATTAGATATTTAATGTAGTGTCTTACGGTTAAGACATTTATTTCGGAGTAAAGATTTCGAGTTGGGTATATGTTAGGCTTTCATCATCATCATTATAAACCCTCATCGGTCCACTGCTGCACACAGGCGTCTTTCAATGAACGCTAAGACGACCGATCTCCTGCTACTCGCATCCATCCCGGACCCTCTACTGCACGGAGATCATCTTGTTAGGTTTTAAAAGGCATCTTTGAAGCAGAATTCTTTGTGCTCTTTCTAAAAGAATCTTTGTAGGCTTTGCTGCTCCACCCCAGATCCTAATGCAGTAAGACATTACAGATACTGCCAGAGCCATATGAACCATTTTAACCACACTCTTACCTGCAATATGACGCAAACTTTTGAATAAATGTGTAAGTCTTCGGATTTTCTTTGCCACTATGTAAATGTGGTTTTCAAGTAATTTAAAGTCATTTGTAAGTTCCAATCTTGAGCAGCATCAAGGAGTGTTGGTTCCAGGGTAACATTTGTGTGCGACAATAGTCCTACTCGCATGTTACAATACAAGAGATAGGTATGTCTGTGGGTACATATATACAAAACATTCGCATTGTTAAGGTGTAATATTATTCAACATACTTTGTATTGTTTGTATTGTATTATTCAACATACTTTTTTAATTATGTATATTTTTTACTTTAGGATACTAAATGATATTATTTTTATTATTTTACATAATTACGGCTATATGATCTTTAAAATCGTGATGTGTGTAATAAAAAATACTTTAGTAATAGGGTCTGAGTACCTTCGGCATCGTCAAAATGAATTATAAATTAACTATAATTGGCTGTATACAGCACGACATTTCCATATTGAAGTATGAAAAGTTTAATTAAAATGTGGTCAAATTATCCAATTCGGAATAGCCCAATTCGGCTGCAATGCAGCACAGCACCTGTGACTACACACTTACCAGTAGGGGTTCATATTGAGCGGTGGCGACAGGTTCAGTATGTGGGCGTGGTCGCTGTTCTTCAAGTGTGGCAAGCACATCTTCGACCTGTAAACAAACGGTTACACTACAACGTGTCACGCTTCTCTTCCCTTCCATAGCATAAGTTCAGGGCCGAAGGGAAAAAGAAAAGGTTGCGCAGTAAAACTGAGTTAATGTTTTACACAATATTATTTCGGATATTTTGAAATGATAACGTTGACAACGCTAGCCGCATGCACGAAAAAATGTAACTTCATAGTAACTTTACGAAGTGTTAAAGATAAGAATGGGCGGAGCCTGCGAGCGAGAGAGGATAAGCGCAATCGGCTCTTTAACTTGATGCATCTACAGATCAATTAGAGAACGCCTATATTGTTTTTTTGGACCTGAGCTTTATCGGAGTGCTATGAGTGTAAGAGGGATCCAAAGAGGGCGGCCTCTTTGGACCCCAAACCTACATTCATACCCGCAGATGGTAGAGATGCAACCCGGTATGAGTGTTTGGAACAGCTATTTTAACTATTATTATCATGGCCAGAGGGACCGTGGGAGCCCTCTCTGACATTGACATTGACGTGAAGGTTGGTTCTTATGTAAAATTCGTATCGTCTGTAAACCGTAAAAACAAGCAGTTTTCTTACCATGTGAGTTATATTGTTTCATTAGGATAGTGATGCAAGATTGCTCTGCGCATTGCGCATGCGAGAATGTGTTATGTACAAAGATAGTAAATTCATCATTATCTTCTGTATCCATTAACCACCACGGAGACTCCTCGTCATAGCCCTGCATAGCCACGCCATGTTTCCCTGCACTATCTGCAACACCTCTGTGTTTAGGCGGGCCGGATCCAGCGCTGCTACTTCTCTGCCGCCAATCGACAGCGGAGCCCGAGGGAAAAGCTAACATTGTATCGTATCCCGCAACGAATTTTAACAGAAGGAAATAGGGGCAATAAAGGATGTCAAATTTCATGCGGCTTGTGAGTAGCCGGTGGCCCGTTGGAGAGGAGGAGGAAAAGATCGCATGCATGCATGAAAATTCTGCGGATGTCATCAGGTGGCACGGACTGCTCGTTTGTCCCCAAAAGAAATTGGTAAGAAAACAACGCGTAGGCTCTGGGTGTGTGGATGTTTATGTGTGTCAGTAGACACCAAAACGCTCCGACTACGTACTTGTTAGCCTCTCCTCGCTATTCAAGATTTTTTTCGTAGCATCTTAGATACAAAGAAATGAATCTGTTTCTAGTAACTGGCTTTGTTTCCTCGACGTGTAAACATGTCTTAATTATACGTAGCTAATTGTGTAAGAAACTGGTCGCCTGTAACTCGGTTTACGGATGGTATATTCTTACGTGATAGCGGTTTTATAATTATTGAATAAATCGAATCGTTTGTTAGCTGTTACGCACTCTCACGGACAGGATAGCTTTTACAATGATAACACAATCTAAGTTTGCAATTCATCGAATTTAGTTATCAACGGCAAATCTTCTTAAACTAGAAGACACAAAAGTCTTCGCTAGTCCTATGAACTGTAGGAGTAGATGCAATAGCGTCGCCAACAGTAGTAGGTCCCTCCGTAAAAAAGGTAAATTTGTAAGACAACATAAGAGGATGCACATATTGATACGTCACAAGATACATATAGATTTTCTAGTCCAATAAAAGTTACTACGGCGCCCAGTTCCCATACATACGGTCGGTGTCAGCTTTAGCAATCGTCATAGAATGTTCTTAGTCTTAATTCATAATTAACTACACTTGTAGTGAATTATGAATTAAGTCAACAGGCGCGTGCACCCAGAGCGTGCAGCCTGCCAACTGCCAGGCGCGTGTGCTACCTGGACAGATAAACTGACAATCCTTGTCGGTGCATTATGAACGGACCTCTAGCTGGAAGCATTTATTTAAGCTATACTGGACAGCGAAGAAACTTGAAATACAGCCTATTTTCAATTTGCTCGAAGACGCTCACCCGCCAAAAGTTGAAAGGAGGGGGGGGACGGCCCCATAGGTCATGATCCTCTCCATGAGCCAAACGTTCATGTCAGCACTGGGGCAATTTCAGCTGCCCCCAACGTCAGAGACGGGGGAGAAGGCACATCTTGGGCCCTCTGACCATGATAATATTTAAATTAGCTGTTACAAATTCTCATAGCGTGATGTATCTCTCACATCTGCGGGAGACGGGAGGGGGTCGGACTCTGTTTCCAACCCAAACCTAGTCTCAGAGCAATATACAATGAAGCTGAATTGAGCTCCTCTTCGCTTCCACAACATAAGCTCAGGTCCGAAAAAAACTATCGAAGACGACACGGTCGCGTGCGGCGCAGTCAGACGCTCGCGTGTATTCTGTTGACATGTTTATAACGAACCAACAAAATGGCGCTCTCGCGGCGACCTCATTCGGCGACAGTTTCCTCGCGCAGCAATTGCCTCGCGCGTCTGCTCGCTCTCTACACATTCCTTCGGACACACCAACAATGGGTACTCACGCCAGGAAAGTGCCCCTCGTGTTGATGTTGTGCATGAGGTCGTATCTCTTCATGTCCGTCTGCGCCGTGCCGGTCAGAGAGATGGCGGAGGCGTTGTTCACGAGGATATCGATACCGTTGAACTGGAACAATTGATGTGTGTATGATTATACAATTTATCACACCGTGTTGCCTTCTGCCAAGCATGACTGCCATTAGGGAAACCTAAAGCCTACTACACAAAGTAAGAGAAGGAAGATGAGAACGCATCTTTGTTTATCAAATCAAGGACGGGTATTGCACAGAGAGAAATGAATTAAAATCGAGATAGTGAACCATAATATTTGCTTTATTTTTCGACTTAGGAGGACGCGTTTTAAACTGGGTTCCCTTCGATGTTATCTCTATGGCGCGGACACAGTTGGCGGCAGACTCGTGTTACGAATATATCGAATATTGGGAAAGCATACTTTTTAAATATGATCATCATCATTATCAGCCCTTAACAATCCACTGCTGGACGTAGGCCTCTTTCAATGAACGCCAATACAACCGATCTCCTGTTACTAGCATCCATCCCGGACCAGCTACTGCACACTTCGTTTTCCTAAACGCGGCCTCCACTCCAGAACCTTAGTGGCCAACCAGCAATCTGATCTTCTGAGTGTGTGACCAGCCCATTCCCACTTCAGTGAGCTTATTCTTCGAGATACATCGGATACTTTAGTTCTCTGCCTTATGACTTCGTGACTTTTTAAATATAATTACAATAAATTTGGTAACATTGTGAAATTGAAATTCATCAGCAGGTCACAT
Organism: Eumaeus atala; assembly: GCA_017140195.1. Taxonomy (NCBI): domain Eukaryota; kingdom Metazoa; phylum Arthropoda; class Insecta; order Lepidoptera; family Lycaenidae; genus Eumaeus; species Eumaeus atala. Next base: position 340,333 of record JAFELO010001603.1, read on the forward strand.
AAGCAATATTTTCGTTTTTTCGTATTCTAATTAGATACATAGGAACCATTACCTACCATATCCTAAAAATATAGTGTCTTATCATCATGTAAATATAGTGTCATGATATGTATACAGCATGACTGGTAAGACACTATATTATACAGCATGATTGGTAAGACACTATATCATACAGCATGATTGGTAAGACACTATATTATACAGCATGATTGGTAAGACACTATATTTACAGCATGATTGGTAAGACACTATATTATACAGCATGATTCGTAAGACACTATATTATACAGCATGATTGGTAAGACACTATATTATACAGCATGATTGTTGAGACACTATATTATACAGAATGATTGGTAAGACACTATATTATGCAGCATGATTGGTAAGACACTATATTATACAGCATGATTGGTAAGACTCTATATCA
>JAFELO010001603.1:352254-414542 GCA_017140195.1 Eumaeus atala
GTAACTCAAAAGTGCGAAGAACCGTAATAATAGTGCGAAGTTTCGACTTACGCGGAGACGTGTGGGTTGTCGCGCACGCGCACGTGCGGCGGCACGTTAGGTGCGCGCGCGGGCGCCACGATGCGCACCACCTCTACCGAAGACTGCAGCTTGAGGTAGCCCGCATATAGTCCGCGCGACAGTTGCACGCCACACACCTGGCCACATACATATAATCAAATACTTTCATATTATAGGTATACAAGCATTTACAAGAAACTTTACGCCAAGTAATTACCAAATTTCTAGAGGATCTACTGACATTTCACTGAGATCAATATACACCTTGTTGCTTGATAATTTTATTTTTAAAAGTGTAGATATTGACTAGTTGAGGCGTTCGCATGCCTGGCCTGGTCGCCACACGTATACAATTTGTCAGACATGCACTCGGATATGAGAGACAGTACCTGGTGGTACGCTATCTGGTCGTGCACGGACGCCATGAGCAGCTCGCCCATGGTGTTGTCCTCGCTCAGCACTCTTCGCCGCAGCTTGGCCACGGGCACCCAGCGCGAGTTCAGCGCTGACACGGACTTGGCAGATTTGACTACGTTCACGCATGACAGGACTACCGTTCCGTGCGCGTCCCGGAGAGGTTTGTGATACAGCTGACCTAGAAATACATTCATTCGATCTCATGACATTAAATTATTCATTAATTCAATCAATAGTAGCTAAACGGTATCGGAGTTAACCATGGCCTCGACGACAAAGGACCTAGTTCAAAATAACTTCGTAAGACTAATTGTAATTGGGTACATCTTACTGATATAGCAATGGTGTGCAGTTATCTTTATATTGTTGCGGTCGGAAGGAGTTATGTGGGTGGTCCAACATCTACAATCCTTCCTGTAGTCAGATAAAATTTTTAATTATCTTTACCCAGGTCCTGCAAGCCCAGCGCAGACTGCATCTGCGCGGCGGCGGTGAGCAGCTTGAGGCGGAAGTGTACTGATGATGACGTGTGTTTCTCCATGTCGCAACGCAGCGCCTTCACCTCGTCCCATGAGCACGACACCTGGCAAACGCGAAAATGTACAATTTCTGAATAATAGCCCACATGTTAGCCACAGTTAAAAATGTGAGAAATCATAAGCAAAAACATTGCAGTTTTAGAAAATATACATTTCTGAAGTGAAAATTTCGCAACGCGAACTGACCTCTAAGGTTCCTTCTTATAGGTTCGTGTCAGCGACATGTAGATATTACAAGCAAGCTGTTTTATAGTAAAACCATTCATATAAAACATTCCGCGTAGCAGAGCTAAATAGTTCTACGCTCAGTTGTTGCACAGCTACGCATCACTACGAGGGGTGCTACGAACTCCAGGTCATTATTATTTGTCGTTGCAAAGTTTTCACTTTTATCAACGGTCTCTGTATTTTTATAGCAAGTGGAAAACGACTAGCCGGAATATACAATAATACCACGCACCTTCATGAGCCAGTGGAAGTCGGTGTAGATGCAGGCGGGGTAGGTCTCGTCCACCTCGATGACGGGCAGGAACTCCTCGCTAGTTACCAGCACGCGTTCCTCGTGGTACACTATGCACGCCAGGTATACGCCTCTGAAATATATAGGGGTATCAGGATACAATGCATCGAAGGGAAACGAATATCACGTCTTACCAAGCACATTAACTAAAATAGCGAAATAAAATTTTGTAAAAAGCAGTGTTATTGCTGCTTTGAAGCCAAATTGGCATGCACGGCCGCAAGGTTACCTCGCGCGATCGCAATAGTCAATAACGACATTATTTTATGGCTCTATACTGTGTTGCGGGCGGTTTTTCGTGAGTCCAGAGGCCCCTTGCGGACGGGGAAAAAGCATTTACGGGTACGGGCGTAGGTTGTTTGTCTTCCAAACAATAGCATTATTTTTTTCTGACCCAATCTCATGCTATGGAAACTAATAGCTTTGTCGAATTGCTAAGAACCACAAATCTAGTGCCAGGTTTGAGGTCGAAAGAAGAACCGACCCCTAAGTCTCGTATTGATGACCCGATATGAACGTATTCAAGGACAACGGTCATATACCTGCGCAGATTCTTCTGGAACTTGCTGGCGGCGGTGAACAGTTGTCGGATGGTGGTCTTCTTGCGCGGCGCACGAGGTGGCGGGACGGGACGCGCGCGCGCACACGCCGCTGCCGCGCTCAGTGCCTCCAGCGAGGCCGCCGCCGAGCCACGGGTACCAGACCGGGAGCGGCCCGCGGACACGTCGCGCCAACCTATAGGAGAGAGATATTTGTATTAAGTAGATTAGGTGCAGTAGCGATAGTACTTTACGGTAGTCGAGATTCACGGACGATGTCATCTCCACTTGGCAATCACGCTGGGCCGCGTGTGTCGACGGGAAGGAGCCGTAGTGCTTCCTTCCAGAAGTTACAACGCGTCTGGCATATCGATGGGTGGAACCTGAGTACGTTATTTCGCAGATAATAACAGGGCACGGGTGTTTTAGACGTCGCCTGCACAGGATGGCGTTATGTGACCTGCCACCAGATTCTTGCGATAATGAAGCTGAAACCAGAAATCATGTACTGTGGGAATGCGACTTGTACAAAAATGAGTGAAATGTCATGTTGGACGGCATCCAACAGACGACGGTGGGCCCAGACTATCACCAGAATTTGGTCGCAACGGAACAGAGTTTTAGCCAATTGAGGACATTTGCGCATACATGGCACGCGAAGAGGAAGGATAACGACGTAGCTGCATCGAGGTAATCAGGGCTGACGAGGCCGATGACAACTTCCGTCTTTGTGGTGTCAAGCCCCAGAGGGGAAGGGGAGAGTGAAATAGAGAGCGGGTACTTAACTAATGTGTAGGGAATCAAGAATTCCACGTTGGGGAACAGAGCCGGTGAGGAAACCCCCGTCAATCTCCCATGATTCGCTCCGTAAATCCAGAGGTGGGTAGGAGCATATGTGGAGGTGGGTAGTAGAGAGTGCAAAATCATTAATCCCTATATATCGATAACTGTAGTTCTAACTAGTCGGCCTGAATCTGTTGCACTACCTTTTACAAAATTATGATGACGTAGTGTAGGAGACAACCACACGAGTTTGTGTTCAGTCTGTGTTATTATGTGAGCCCGACTAATAAACTCGACTCGGTAAACAGCTAATAAGTTCTTCGATTTATCAAGAAATTATGGCCTTTAATGTTAATACATATACCAATCACCATAGACATGTAATATAAATCCCACAGTAGTACGACGTACATGATATTTAGTCATTTATCCGACGTGATATGTCATGCTGGGTACGCAATGAGTAAGTTATATAACGTTATATGACGTACTGCTGGGCACGACGCTCCTAGGCGTTGCCACGCTGGCGGGCCCCCAGCCGCGCAGGTTGCCAGCGGCAGCGCGCACCCAGTAGCGGCGACCGCGCGTCAGTCCCGCCAGCTGCGCGCGCGCGCATCCACCCGTCGCACTGGCCGGGACCACCCGCGACCCACACACGTTAGAAAAGTCCGCCCGTGAAGACCACTCCACTAGAAAATATAATGTAATTTGTTAGAGAAAGTTATGCCATTGTGTGACATTGATAAATAAAATTAAGCCACTGCGGCGTCACTGGGATAGCTCTCTAAAACAAGACTTTGACTTCAAAAACTTCCAATTCACGTTGGTATCTACTGTGAAGAAATAATTTTGGTGGCTTTTCTTACACTCATTCAGCTGCAACATCACCTCTTTAGGGAATATAACTCACCCATATACTTGGTGACGATGGGCGGATCTCTCGCGGGTGCTGGTGTCGCTGGTGCGTGCCGCAGACGCACGTTGACGGCGTGCGCGCCGCACACTTCTAGCTCGGGCGGTGCCAATGCGGCTGGCACCCGTGTCGACTGCCATCCGCTCACCAGCCGTCTGTAATAGATGGCAATATACGAATGTAAGCACAAATACCATAAGGAGTGGCGCGGTGCAGCGCAACCGCACTCCTGCGCTATATTTCAATTAATGGATGAAGGTAGCTCGGGTACATCCGGTTGCTCAAGTGTCGTCAATGGCGAGCTTCAGTACCTGCTATCCACTTCCGTATTCGCAATTTCGCAGCAAGTCTTACAGTGAACTCTCACAACTATCACTTTTTAATTGCGTGTCGGACACAGCAGTGTAACGTACTTGAGCGTGCGTATCCTGCGCTCCCAGTGCTGCACTTGCTTGTCCTTCTCTGATCCGGAGCCGGCGCAGCCGCCCAGCGTGCCCGCCTGCCCGCTCGTCGTCGATCTGAAAAAAGAAGAATCCAAAGGCGATACGGTAAACGGCCATAAAGATTATAGAATAGCATTTGATGACTACCTACAATCATTAACACCGGCACGGTTATGCAGATGATGATAAAGGAACACTTTATCCCTTCTTATGTTGGCTCAATGGGCCTCATTATACGAGGCAGACTTTTACTACTGACTAGCTTTCCGCCCGCGGATTCGTGTGGATCGTATAAAAGCATGGCAATAACAATATGGGCCGAGATCCGATGTTAAACAGCGTATTGCCATATCTTGTCATGTTTAACTCTGTACTGCAATGTGTGAGGAGGACTTAGGACAAATGGGTAAAGATCAAAGGACTTGTAGGGTAGCGTGCGCACACGAAGGCCACTAGAGAACCCGAAATACAGTATAGTGCGCACTCTCGCGATTAGGCCCGTAATTTTTCCAAATGTGTCATAATGTGATAGTTCGTATTTGTTGTAAAAAGCCACTTCCACGTTTATACTGGTTATTATTTCTCATTATTTCTACTAGTAATTACCTGCACGCATCGTCCCTGCACGCTTTCTCGGGCACGAAGCCGGCCACGTCGTGCAGTCGCGCCTCCGCCTCGCGCGACAGCCGCCGCAGGTGCGCCCCTAGCGCTTCGGGGTTCTTGACTGGAACACACAACATCACTTGTTATAGTATAAGATGGCTAATGAACAATCGGATGCTATGATGACTGCCAAAGCACATAATCATAATTCTCTTCATAAACTTTAATGGTTTTGCTGGAAGAGATCTCTAATAGAGATAAGCACACCTATGTACTATTCCTAGATCTTAAGTTAGATTGAATAAGTTATACTTATGTACATAAAGGATAAATTAAATTAATCATCTGTAAGTTTGTGATGGAGTGTCTCTCTTTTGCTCCCTCCCTGAATGGACTTCACCACCCGAATGACACGCGAATGTCGGACTCATTATTATTACATGCAAGTAACGGATGTCTACACTTTTGAACGTATAATGGAGACCAAATACTATAACCAACTTACAGGCGTCGCTGAGATCTCATGTTCAGAAAAATGGAAAGTTTCAGAGACAAGTGATAAGCTTACTGAGCAAGAGGAAATTGAATACGAACCGTGTCTGTCTCACAATAAGAATTGTGAGTACAACGTATGCGGTGTGATAGAAAAAGTGAAGTCTGGAACTGGGATTATTAACGATGTGGTATATTACTCCTGTACACTCCCAGATCTCTCATTCTACTATTCAGATGTAGCGGCAGTCAGATATGACTGGAGAGAAATCGGCCTTTGCACGACACTTAACGTGATCTCCGAAGCACGGTGTAGCACCGCCCACTTGAGGGTGTTGTTAGAAATTGAAAAATCCCAATAACACTAGTCCGACCCGGCACTCGAGCCAAGGATCTCACGACTGTAGTTGAACATGCTTACCACTAGACCACGAAGCGTGCAATACCCACAGGACACGTGTTAAATAAGGAAATGAACGGAACAGTCCCAACAGAAGTAACCTCTTACTTTATGGATATGCCTTAGCGCTAGGAACGTAATGAAAATTTATTGTCATACTTTTTTATTTAGTGCTATTTGCTATAATATAAAGGCAATATTTTTAGCCGGTGGCCCATTGGGAGGGGAGGAGAAAAGGAGGGTATGTATGGCACGTATCGGTATAGTATTTATACAGATTTTCATGAGCGTCGGTAGGAAAAAGATTGGTCGTTTTCCCTTATTATAAAAAATAATAACCTAGTGAACCAGGTTTTGTCCAACACATTGAAATGAAACATCAATCGATCAAGATCATATAATGCAGTACTTACAATGTGTACCCTCCTTGGCACCAAATTCCATGAGCATCCGTGCGAGAGGCCTGTTGGATGCCAGCACCGCCACATCCAGCGGGGACAGCCCGTCGGGATTGAGGCTGGAAAGGCAGATATTCAACACGATAAAATGGAGAAACCAACATAACACCTCAAAGCTGCAAGATACAATAAGTACTTTATGCTTTAATCGGAACAACCAAACAGGTTTAAATCTAATGATACTTTTAATGACTAAGACACCTCTGATATCTCAGTCTGCCCGTGATCATGGTGGTTGTGAAGCTTTTGAAGCGCGGTTGTTGTTGTGATAAATGAACTAAAAAAATACAGCTATAAAATTACAAAGATTTTCATCATTCTAACATAAATCTTTTGTTTGTGGTCCCCCTGACAGGTATGATTTTACCTTGTGTATGTGATCTATCACCTCCGAAAGGTATGGCTTCTCCGGAAGACGAAACGCAAAAGTGTAGCAGGCACATTGGAGCGGTGGAGAGGTCGAGGCGTGCCAATTTGTCTGGAATATAGCAATGGCATTAAGTTTAATTGTTCATATTCTACCTGTTAACGTCGACATCAGTTGACTCCAGGATGTTCCTCGCCTTGTCCACGTAGCCATGTTCTACGGCAGCGAACAGAGCTGAAACACAATCAATAAACCTATACTAAATATTTGTCCTATTCATGTTTTCATTCCTTATTCTCTATAGGGCGCTGTTAAACATACTTTAATATTATAAAGTCATTTCTCGACAGAAGACAAAAAGAAATATTTCCTTTTCCTCTATGAAGGTATTTGTTCTCCTTTGCAAAGAAATGCATTGGTCATTCCTCGTGCTAAATAAAATAATCACATAAACCCGATAAAACTTAAAAAGAAATAAATTAAAAAGAAAACAAAAATACCCTGTAAATGTATGTTAACTTGTGCGACACGATCTTGCTGCACACGCGCATCCTTTTGCTGCCTGCGCGTCGCCTTGTCCAGGTGCGGCGGGGGAGCGCACGCGCTCAGCGTCAGCTCCCCCCCGCACCCGTCCAGCAGAGCACCGTACTGGAGTTCTACGAGAGAAGAAAAACAAATAAACAAAAAAGGAAAGAAAGTAAAAATAACGAAAACGGCAGAACTAATGATTTTATTAATCAAAAAAACTGTACATAAAATAAAGAAAAACTAGTTAAAGATAACGAGCATTGTGATGACAAAATCTTTAATATTTAAAAATAAGGACCAACGAGGGAAACAAAATAAATAGAATAACATCATCATGTGGTGCCGGTGTTATTTTATTTAGTAAAGCAGTTGGTTAAAACAGCGCAGGCTCATTCGAAAAAAGAGATTAGAAACGAGTTATTAGGAATAAGTAGTCATTTTACCAATCGCATTTCTCGTTAGATCGTTAAGAATTGTTAAAATCCATTTCAATTCTAGCTTTTTCCGATAAATAAAAATAAATAACAATGAATTGAGGGGACGACTGAGGACGGAAGAGCGTTTAGTTGAAAGCATTAGATTGCAGAGAATTTGAGGGCCCTGAGGAACCATCCATAGATATTCCGTTGTCTAGTACCTGTAACACAAGTCCTTACGGTCCTTAGCACACGGCTACGCTAACGGGGTGTGATGAGTCCACAGATATTACTAATATTATTATAAAGATAACATAGACAGAGCAGGGGTGCCATAGGCCTTTATATGGCGGCGACTGGCTGTCTCGATGAATAGAGAATGAAGATGTGAAAGCAGAGTACTATCTTTTGTCTATTTAATCCCGTATACGTAATGTAAGGAGAAATTATTGGAAAAGAGGGACAGAGTGAATCACACGTGCTGTCTCCTTCGACTTAGACGGTCGTGTTTTAGGCTGTCGTCCCTTCTCTATCTATACCATCTCTATGGAACCATCACTTGAACTTTGACTACAGATTTTTAAGTCTTTAAGCCTAATGTGAAAGCCGTAAAAAAGGGCAGGTTAACAATTTCTAAAGACATTGCAGCACAAAATTGTGCAAGTAACGCACGCAGCGTAACGCTTCAGGCCTCTTACGCACCTTTTACTTCCGAGTCATGTCCGTACTACGTAAATTCCAGTCGCGTGTAAGACTTTTTTTTTTGTAGGAACTGGTCATACGTCCAGTTTAAAAAAACGTGTATACCTTGACATTGAAGCCTTTAAGTGTAGTAGTGGGTGGATAAGTGCCCTTCACTCTATCAGTCCAGCTGTCACCAGCCGTAGTCGGCCCGTGTAATCGTAGTAGATTAACTTCACGCAAACGCTACGGCCAATTTATTTTATTGATTATCTTGTTAGGATTAAGTAAGTAACGTGTGCTTAAGTTGTATGACTAATATGTGATACGATTTTAGCACACTGACAATGTAACAATCACTTGATAGATAGTGCGCATTTTTATATTATATACGAAATTAATAATTTCGTCTTCAGATGTGTAAATTTTAGGTACACAGTAAAACTAGTATTTTTGTAGCATTAGGGGACAAACGAGCACTCGTTTCTGTGACTTCCGTCGCTCCTAAACATCTGTATCTTAGCTTTGCTGATGTGTAACTATGATGTGTGAAGGCTATTTGCAAATCAGAATTGTAGTTGCTGACATTTTGCGCGTTTTAACAAGCAACAAGTGTGACCCACAAGCTTTAGCCTTGTGCGCGTAACGTTTTCCTCTTCTGCAGTTCCGTAACACATTTATATATCGCTATAATATATTTATATATATTATAGCGATGACAATTTGCAATCGTTATTATTAGTGGGTACTTTTTTCGGACCTGATGTTATGCCGTGGAAGCGAAGAGTTGTGATACCCTGCTTCATTCGCCGTCTTCGTTTGGAACAAATAACCTAACATTAAATTAAAAATCTAAATTATCCGATATCACGCGAAGAATAAGGTCGCTGAAGTGGGCTGGTTACACACTCAGAAGAACATATGGCAGATGGGACAGTAAGGTTCTGGTGTGGAGCCCACGTTTGTGAAAACTAAGCGTTGGTCGATACCAGGTGGAAATACGATATCCGTGCAGTAGCCGGTCTCTTTCTTTTTTTTTGTTGTTGCGGGGAAACGCATTTACGCGTCTTCACCGGCCCGGGTGGGATCCATCGGTGTGTGGGACTCGCGGCACATGATAGTCAGTGCCGCCCTTGGTGAGGTGCCCCGGAACAACAATCATCAGGGCACCTCGACGGCTAGTCTGCCCACTAAAGGACCAACTCCACCTCCACAGATGGGGTTGCCCAGCACTACAGGACTACCCCACCGACTTTGGGACAGTGAAATGGGGTGAGGTTCCCATTCTCGCCGCTTGCCCCGTGCGCAAAAGCGCCACCTCCTGTTGCTCTTAGGTCCCTTCTTCTTATAGGAGGGGTACCGAGAGCGATTCCTCCTCCTGATCTAAAAGGCCCCTCTTTTTATAAGAGGGGTGCCAAGATCCCCTCGGTTCAATTGGCTTCGCCTGGGTTTACCCCAGGCTGCAGTAGCCGGTCTGGGATGAATGTGAGTAGCAGCAGATCGGTCGTCTTGGCGTAAATTGAAAAAGGCCTATGTCTAGCGGTGTACCGATAAGGGCTGATGATGATGATGAAATTAATGAACTTAAAAAATCGAGCAATTGCGAGTGGGACTCGTTCACAACGGGTTCCGTGCCTTGATCTAAAAAAAAAGACGAAACAAAGAATTTGTTGCCATGGATTTCTTATTAGAGTGGCATTCATTTAAACATTGTGTGAGAATTATTCGCCTATCAAGTGATCGCGCTTCTGGTGACAGATAGACGGACAGCGGAGTGTTAGTAATAGAGAATGAGAGGGTTTATTTATTAGTTACTTGCTTAAGATATATTGTAATGCCTCTAGCGTTATCAAGACGAATCTAACAAAACCTCATATGCTAAAGTCGCATACCCCTTCAGAGTGTACCAGAGAATATAGTAATCTACATACATACGCTCATCAAACATTGCAGCCCTTCTTCACGTCGTAAGATACTTGTGGATTTAAGGATGATTAAAGTGTTTGAATGTTTATTGAAATCTGAATAGGAGGGAGGGGGGGGGTTGCGGAGCCACTGGATGCAAGTTGCTCGTGACGAATGTCACTATGTCGTTTCGTATCAAACCACAGAGTATAGTAGTATTGGTAGAATTTTATAAGGAGGTAGCGCCATGCTGTCCTGGTACGATTTTAGGAAGAGGTAGCGCCATACTGTATTACAGCCACTCATCTAACACCGCTGTAAAGTGACGCTGTTACGTTTCATGCTCTTTGTGAGGTTTGAGAGTGACAACGCATCTACACAACAGTAATTTGGATATCTATGTGCGTCAGTAGTCGTTAACAGGGTCTGATTACTCGTTGGCCCTTCTGTATTAAAAAAAATAAGTAAGGCTAATAATACAATGTAGTCAGCCTAACAGTTGTCCCGCTCGTAGTATATATAAAATTTGGCATCAGCGCTGTTATAACATTTTTTGCTAACAGCTACATATGAATCACTTGGGGAGTAAGTCGTGTGAAACAGAGATCGAGGAAACAAACCAGACCACCAGCGTAACGTTGCGCGGCATTTAACTCTATCACTTCCGAATCAAATTCGTTCATAAGGGCTACGCCCTCGCGTGTCTGAACTGACAAATTCGGTTCTTGTTTTTCACACCCCTAAGGTGCAGACTGCAGTGCATTTCTCCGCGAGTCCCGACTAAGTAAAACAATAAAACGTGTAAAGTATTTATCGATTACGTACATTAACGGCTACCAGTTTTTACCACACGCATTACTAACCTTTTTTTTTACAACGTGTAAGCATTTACGTAAGGTTTAGTACTGTAAGTAACTACGTGGTATCGTTAATAGATCAATTACATTAGCCGTGTATGCACTTGCGCATCCGATCCGCATTGTAGGGTTACGCCAAGTGTTTATAAAATTTACAAGTTAACATTCCTGTTTCTTCGTATTAAAAAGTATCACCACCCCGCGGTTTCAGCCGCGTAATTCCTGTCCTACAAGTCACAGCGTCGCGGTTCATAGCATATAACCTTCCTCGATAAACGGACTATCGAACACAAATATGTTTTTCTTTAGTTCGGGGGTCAGTAGATCTTGAGGTCAGCGCGTCCAAACAAACAATTTTTCAGCATTATATTATTAGTAGAGATTTGTATTGAAGAAACGATTTAAATTATTATCAGATTAAAACAGGCGCTTAAATGAGTTAAGTCAAATCACTTACAGCACATAAAATTGTATATTGAAACTATCCCATGCTCATGAAATTATGATAGAGCAAAATGTTATCCACATTGCTCTGCCAGAATTTATATAAAACAAATACTATAATTAGTGTAAAAATAAAAGTTACGGAAACATAGAGACATATTTTTATAATTAAATCTGAAAAATTCTGCAAATTACAACTATGGATGAGATAACTAGCCTACTGTAGACTTGGCCAGATATTTATTTTATTTGTACGTTCTTTAGCATTATTATTTTGTTGCCTTTGTCTGTATTGCAATTGTGTAGGATTACTGAATAAAGATATTTCTATTCTATTCTATTACCAGCAGAGTTGAATTAAACATTGTCAATTGTCATATCGGAATGCATCCCTCTCATCTGCAGGAGTCCCCTTTCAAATCCGAACCTAGTCTCATCCGAGACTCGTAGCAATCCTATGAAGCTGTAGGCTTCTCTTCACTTCGACAGCATAAGTTAAGGTTCGAAAGAAATCTATTGCGGACTGTTGGATAGTGGTCTTGAATTTATCAAGCCGCTCAAAAACTACCAACTTAACACTAAAGATTCATTACAATAACACCGCGATAACATCAGTAAAAGTCGTTTTATTGTAATGAGTAACATTCGCGTAAACTTAAGACATCAAGTAAAGATTCAAATAGTGACTTAAAAGCACTGAAGTCGCTCGATGTTAAAATATCTCGATGCTGTCCTCATACGCATTGCTTTCTTAAAACATTGATTTAGAACGAGTAGCTAACCCGCGACTAGTCCAGCTCATGGCTTGGGTGTTAGCGACCTGATGAAACGTTTATACGTGTGTCCCTTGCACTTATCGTTAAAAGTTCCTACATCAATAACAAATGAAGAAAAGTCACATTTCCTCGTATAAACCAACCTTTTTTTTTTGTTGCCGTGAGGAAACGCATTTACGCACCTTCACCGGCCCTGGGTGGGGTCCAGTGGTGTGTGGGACTAGCGGCACATGATAGTGCCGAATACATACAAAAAGCCACTGCGAGTGCCATCAGTGCCGCCCTTGGTGAGGTGCCCCAGAACAACAATCATCAGGGCACCTCGACGGCTAGTCAGCCCCCAAGGGACCCACTCCACCTCCACAGACGGGGTCGCCCAGCACTACAGGACAACCCCATCCACTCATATAGACCAACCTAACTTAATGTTTTACATTTTACGCAGCTAAGATTTCCCGCGGTTAAATTCGCTTTCTAATTATAAGCATATAAATCGGTCCATCCGTTTGGAGCTAGAATACCACACAAACAGAACGTGATGCACACATGTTATAAGTTACTCGCTGACCCGGCAAATGTTGTTTATTGGTTTGTTGGTGAAACTCGTTGAACGTTCTGGAGGAGTAAGGTAACTGACATTGTGACACGAGAATTTTATATATAAGAAGATTTCAAGGTATTATTGGAAATGCATTTTAGAGTCATAGTGTAATCTAAGTATTCAAATTTTATATCAACAATTGAATCAACTATTTATCGGTTTTTTATTTGTTATTTAGATCCTATAAAATATTTTAAAACGATAAAAATGTTATTATTATTATTACTGATATGAAGTAACAAAATCATATTTTTGTCTTACATACATACAACAATGCCGGTTCACGGTGGATGTCTTGGTGTTCTTTGAAAGAGGTCAACGTAGCAGTGGACCGATAGGTGCTGATATTGATATATACAATACTAATTGACTCGATTCGCTTTAATCGATTTAAAATCGGTTCACGCTGGAATGATCTTCATGAATCACGAATACCATGTACAGTCAGTCATGAGTCGCGCCTCCACTACCGTTGCGTGGCCGGTTAATCGTTACTCAATTTCATGTTAAAGTAAAAACAACGAAAGTAACAGTGATGTATCGGTTTTAGCTCCGTGTAGCGGAAATAAACAAGGAGGTCGTTGAGCGGAACGCGGCACGAGAACTAATCGGACATGCGTTGGACGTTGTAAATCGGAAGTAAACTGGTCGCTGGGCCAATAAAAATACTATACTAAATCACAAATCACTGGCTGTGTGATAAAAAAATATTGCCTATCACAAATCACTGGCTGTATAATAAAAACTATTATTTTATAAAGGAATTTGAAATTAGAGCGTCTTTTGAAAACGGAACAGCAGAACACTGTCAGAATTAGAAATGGTTGCATGTTCGATTTATTACTTTACAATTCTTTTTTCTTATAACTTTTTGAAAAGAAAATAACAATTAACACCAATCACATCTGAAGGACTCTAGAACATCACTTCTTTCCAGTAACCATTGTTGACTAACTGTTTAATAACATTTTGACGTATCACAAAGCACTGGCAGCATACTAAAAACTTAAAATACGATAAAAAATAGATTTTTTTTTGAAAACGGAACACGAACCACATTTGAAGAACTCAAGCATGTCACTCCATTCCAGTAACATAGTTTCGACTGGCTGACTGCCTGTAGAATTAACTGCAGTATGTCAACACGTGAGCGTGAGAGGTTGAACACAAAGCATTATTTTGGACACTCTCACTAACTCTCAGGCTGTTGTGACATTATTGTCTAATTTCACAATCTCATTATTTACGACAAACCATTTCACTGGGATTTCAGATGACAGGTACAATTTTGGTCCAAAACAAAGGGTGGCCGATTGTATGCCTAGTACTGATCCAAGCATTTTCCCGCGAAAAAAAAAGGATCAGAAAAAAGACCCTGGTCCATTTTGTTTTGACTATAATGAAGCAAGGACACTATTCTTCCTTGGGTTTCCCTGAGCGTCCTTGATGTATTATAGTCTAATCATAAATAAGTTTATCATTTATTCAAGTAATCATACATTGAAATGTAGTTCAGCCTTATCTAGTTATAAACATACTGAAATGAAATATTTTTTATGAAAATAAATGAACAATAATCGGCAAGCGCAAGTCTGGCTGTCAATTACCATAATCGGTTTAATTTTCACGATGAGTAAAAAATATTTGATAACATATCCTGGATCCCCGTACATTTACTTCCAAACTTGTGATGAAAATAGATGTTTGTTCCGTACATTAAATATGATTTAGTTATGGAGTTTTTACTCAGGAAACTCAATTTTTCTAACAGAAACTCTACTATTTCGTTATTTTTTTACTTCGGTACTGGTTGGGCGGCGTAATATAGACAAACGTGCAATGCGAGTCAATACGTCCAATAATATCCGCACGTTAACGCATGTGCGTTGCACTCCTTTACACAACGGCTACCGTATATTCACAAGCCACGACCGTATAGCATTCAACTGTATTATATCTCAATAAGATTAACATGTGGGCGATGTGAAACCTGACTCTGCTCTTAGTAAAATGTTATTGGGTATTTGGTAGTGAGATTGAAACGAGCAGAAAATACACGAGTGCGCTCACATTATAAGAGGTAGTGAGTGCCCTCTAACATGTGCGGCTATGAAATGTTAATATAATGGTATAATTATATAATAATTTCAATAGACATGTCATCACGTCCGTGCCCAGTGCCAACATATATATATAGGTCATAAACGAACATGTAAGTATTTTTTTATAGCATAAGGGGGCAAACGAGAAATCGGAGCATTTTGATTACTACCGACGCTCATGGACATTCGCGTGTATATTACGCAGATAGGCCACCATCTACTCACAAACCTTACTAAATGCGACAGCGACGCTGTCATTTGACGCCAGTATCAAGGGAGCTAAAGGTACTTCCGCGGCCGTGCCGGCCCAATTCCGTTGCGTAGGAGGAAGTAGTGTTGTGCACCATGCATGGCACCACCTCCTCCAATGCGGCATTGCGCTACCTCTTCCTGGAAAACGTACAAGTATACAAGAACACCCGGTATTCGATGTCAATATGTTACTGCCTTTGTCTAGCGGCGCACACATTCCGCCTGCTCCTGCAGACAATGGTGACGATGATACAGCACCTGGTGTACTATGGCAGAGTTCTTTTATTTTGAAACAGTACCACATAGATTTACTTATTGAGTAGGGATCTACTCCGGCTTCGCCCGTGAATAACACGAGCCGGATTTCTACCTGAACAAATTACACACACATGAAAACCATCCTTGGGAATCGATATATTAACCTGTTAAAACCACGAACACGAAAATCGATTTCAGACAGCTTTTCGGGACTTTCGGTTTTGTATTTATTTACTGAGAATCCCCTGTTGCCGACAGATCTTGAGCAGTTCAGGATAGACGGCCCTGTGGGGCCGTAAGTGGGATCGGATGATTACATACCCATCGGATCGCACACATGACCGGTGGAAGTGCGTAAGCCGTAAATGCATTCCCCCGCGAAACCAAAAAGAAGACAACTTATAGACAATGTAACAATCGATTGTGACTCAGCTAGAAATGACGGACTTAAGGGTTTGTTTCGACAGTTCTTTTTGATTTAATCTAGGTCTGGAAATGTTTCTCGTCACTAAGACATTCATTTAGAGAACACTTCAATAAAAATCAGACCTTAAATAACCTGCTGGTACTTATTATAATTGCTTATTAAACCTCAAAACAAACAATGGTTTTTGTGTTATACAACCATTTCCCAAGTCAAGAATTTGACCAGTATACATACAGTAAAAACCTTTGTTTCTTCACTATGCCGTCTGCGGAGATCTCTATCTCTAATCACTAATTAAGCTTCACAAACAATGGTGATTACAATTAGTTTGCTAAATCAGCACTTTTCTGACGTCATACGTGTTATCACAGACGCTTCTGTCTCATGTCAGGATAATTTGACAGTTGGAATTAATACTAAGAGCCAAATAATTAATTTAATATAAACATAAATCTCTTCTATAAGTTTAGTTAGGGTACACCGTAAACGTGACATTTGCAGTCGTGCAATTGCCTTATCCGGAAAGTCAGCGTTGAGAATTGTAAATTAAAATGATCAAGTTCTTTTTTTCATGTAACTTCAAATTGAAACAATTGCAGTTGACATAATAGCTAGGCCTGAGATAAAATACAATAATACTTAATACCAATTCTACATCAAGTACAGAACTCCACCGCTTTAAATTACAGCGATAACTTTGTTACTTAACGAAATATTTTTAAGTCTTAACATAATTTCGATACCTATTGACATATTTGTGAGATGAGATGCGACATCAAGTCGTCTGGTACCTACCTGAGCCTTCCTGTGACCATTACTGCCGTAAGGGAGCTGAAACGTAGGGGTTGTCGAATTGATTGATAGATAAGTATAAGTAAGTGAAAAGTGAATTGACTAAAATTATGACGTCGTATTACAATGTAATGTCGTTGTTGGATTGCAGCCAAATTGTTCTGGCACGACCGGGCAGGTAGTTCTCGTTCACACGACACCGCCTTAAAATTACGTATTTGTTGTAGAGTTTCATGCGGTGTGTGAGGTTCTGGTGGAAAATTGAGGAGGATTCTTTCCTCCACAATAGGCGATGCGCGTGCATTACACTTGCGCGGAGAACTGAAATCCTCAGAGATGAAAATAATTCTGCGAGACTTATTTTCTTTTTGTCAAGATTGAAACTATTCTGATGAAGTCTCACTTCAAAAGATCTCTACAAAACCGCTCATGTTACGTAACACGGAGTAAAACCAAAAACTACACACAATATAGTAGGGAGAGCGCTTGTCTCCGTGTTCCCACGTTCAGAGAAATGCGATTTTCTAATACGCGTGTAAATTCGCTTTTAATTACGTTCGTAATAGTCACAAACAATTGCTGGAATTTAAATTGGATGCATCATCATGGTCACGCTGCGTGACGCTGAATATATCGGTCATTCATTGGAAGCCAAGATTCCTGTGCTACTCGCAAGTAGGGTAGCCACCCGTACTATATTTTAAAATATTGTCCTATTTTCCACTAGCTCTTATCGGTTAAATAAAACACGGTGGAAGGGATCAATCATCGTGGCGCGATCAGATATGTTGCGACATTTGATCGCTTACGTCATTACTTTGACACGCCTACTTTTTCGCGGCCTCAGGTAATAATGTACCTATGAGTGCGAGGATGGTGGTATGTGGCACTCAGGTCTCTCTGCCTACCCTCGTTTCTGATAAGAGGTACGTTACAGCCTAACTGAGCTGGCAGAATGTTCTCTCGGTCATATGCTGCCAAAATTAAAATGTGTAAAAAAGTCGAAAAATTCATGTGAAGGTAAATGATTTACTGTATAAAGTATATCCGTTATTCACTTTAATTATCGTACGTCCGTGTGTCCACTTATGGATGTGGATCTTATGATTGTGGACCGATTACTGCCGAACATAAAAGACTATCTATGACTTTTGTACCGCAGGGAAAATGCATTCACACACCGTCCAACCCAGGGTGGTTTGAACCGGAAGGGTGAGTGTGTAGGCACGAAAAGCGTGCATCACTGACTAAAAACGAGAGCCTTCGCCCGTCTTGGTGGGGTGTGCCTGATCTGTTAGCCATAGGAAACTCCGGCGACTGGCCGCCCTCTAACTAAGGACCCGTCTTAATCTCTAAAAATGAGCCCCTTACTTGGCTCACAATTGCTAAAAGTCCATAGACAACATTGAAGATTGTGCAAAGATAGAATGCAAGTTTGTGCGAGTTTAATTTATAATGCGCAATTTCATTGATCGTTTATGGGCTGGCTAAAAATGTGATTAATTACAAATAAAACTTCAGCCTTCACCCAACACTGTATAACGCTAAACACTTTCTCTTTTTTCCAGAATGACATGTCCATCGCCATGTAACATGCGAAGTTGCCTTATCACCACGCAACCTTTGAATGTGCTAAAAATTGCGGATATAACGTGTTCGCACTGCGGAACTTGAACAATAACCGCGGCTAGTGTAAGCGCTTAGCGAGCACAAGCTGTTGTACATCATGCAAAGGTAAGACGTGGAGTGCCACATTAGAAATTTTGTATTTTATATTTATTTTACAACTGTGTGCCATTTTTTATAGTATAGAGGGGCAAACGAGCAAACGGAGCATCTTAATGACCGGCGCACATAAACATCCGCATTACCATGCCGATGCGTTGCCCTCCTTTCCTCCTCCCGCAATGGGCCGTCGGCTACTCACGAAGCACACGAACGCGACACCGAAGACACTTCATGCCGGTATCATGTGATCGAGAGGTCCTCCCCGTTCGTGCCGGTCCCATTCCGCTGCAATGCCGCACGGCGCCACTTCTTAAGAAGTTAGTTTGTTTACACACATTTCTTTGTTCCTGATTCTACATAATATCACTGTCTTTACTCTGTGTGTGTAAGTTTAGAAGTGTCTAGATTTAGTGTAATGGTTGTTTCAAGGAAGTGTCCGTGACAGAAGGGCAAGGCCCGAGCACTTCTTACCCCAAAAATCAATGTGTTTACTCTTTTCTACACTTTATGTACACATTATAAAACAAAGTCCTCAAAGGCGGTCCAATGTGTCGATTTTCACAAAATCTATTAAATGGAATTGCGTGCGGTTTTAACCCACGGATAGAGCGATTGCCGAGGGACGTTTTAGTCTAATTTTGTTCTTACGGTCTTTAATAAATTGTGAAAGTTTAACTTATAATGCTATACACAGTTAAAACAAAGTTTTGGCCTTGGTACACGATCCAACTTTCTCACACCGTGTACTATGGAGAAATGGGACGACATGAATATATTGCTAATTGGAAGTAGACCTTCTAATAAACAGGTGGCTGGCGCATACAAGTATAAGTGAGGTAAGTAGATAGTGCCATGCTGCATTGTAGCGGAATTGGGCCGCCAAAACCGGGGCGGTACCTCTCGTTCACATAATACCGCCGCGAAGTAATACCAACGGTGTCGCGTTTCGTGCTGTTATGAGTATCCGGTGGTCAATTGGGGGGAGGTGAAAAGGAGGGCAGCGCATCGGCATAGTAATTATGCTGATGTTCATGGGCGTCGGTAGTCGTAGTAAGGCTCCAATTACTCGTTTGTCCCCCTATATTATAAAAAGAATAATCGTCTTCGAGACAAACCCGACCTGACCTGAAACAAACCTAATGTAAATGACGTGATATGAGCGGCTTAATGTGACCTGTGGGGGGGCGGGGGGTCGGGCTGTGTTCAGCAATGGACGTCGTCCGGATGATGATGATGATGCGAGTGCTGATTGAGCACACGAATATTCGGAAGACAGTGCAGGTCTACTGACTCAGGAACTGACCCCGTGAACTCGTTGGGTACTTTGACGGTCAGGAACTATAGTCAATATAATTAATATTTCCATAGATGAATAACAGTGAAGTGTGCGGAAGTGTGTTAAAAAGGATACGAATATTTTTAAGAACACTAATATTTGTATATTAATTGTTAAATCAGGCTAAATGAGAATTGAATAAAAGCGTATTGGTATATTTTTTTTTGACTTGAAACTCGTATGCAAATATTTTTATGACTATCGAAATTTGTTAAATTGTTAATTGTTTATAATTAATTTATGTAAAAAAAAATTAAATATGTACTTTCACATATGCATGTATAAATTTTAATGAGATTAACACTATTTCGTTTTTGAAGTCAAGCTTTGATTAGTTGAGGCGCCAGTTGCCTCAGTAATCGTGTCCTCTGAATTCTTTGTTTTTTGGAAATGTCTATATGAACGCTTTATGACCGTCTTGCCTACGAGGATCCTGGTAATGGTCCAGGTCCCGTTAACACATTGTTAAGTGTCCTCCTCCAGTTATGATTGCCTGGAAGACATTACTGTTTAGTAAATGAGGCCGCCATTATGTGCATTCACTGTATTTATTGCTCCTATTTATTGTTTGTTATATTTTTTGTAGTGTGCAATGTATTTCATTAATTCATTCAAGGGTTTCCAATGCGAACATACTTTATCCATAGCTATGGGCTATTGACGCCCGCCCGGTTTTCGCTACTGGCCATTGAGATTTGTTCTCAAGACGAAATGGTTATTTAGAAGCTCGATATAAATAAGACGTAGTGAGATTTTTGTATTGTTGGCGAATGATGCCGACACGACCGGAGCGCATCTCTCTCTTATGGCAGTGAAGTGACAACTATACTATCGCATTAGAGGTTGACACCGAAGACTATATCATGCCCATGCTATCATACCCACTATACTCATTTGCTTCACACAGGCATTTAAGCCATTATCTACCTAAGGTTCGAAACGTTTTGTCAAAGGCATGCAAGTAAAGAAAACTTGATTTCTGAATATGAATAAATGTGTTTATTTTAAAATATTTATTAATTGAAAATATAAACGGGTGTGCATAACTGGCTTACGTTATCTAGAAACATGAGGAATAAGTTATTCAAAACAACACGTTGTTGTAGGAACATATGTGTTATGTCTGCTCGTTTTCCTCATATGAGCATCGTCAGAGAGGTGTTGTTCTTGCACCATACAACCAGTCATTGAGATCGTCAGGAGCTTAGGTCTCCAGCTTGGTTCTGTGCAAACGTCTCCCATTCTTACAATTTTTATCCCCTCATTTTTAAGGTGGACTCAAAAGTCTTCTCGGTTCAATTAGCTTCACCCGCTTAGTGCTTAAGCTTAACGCTTAACCCGTTCAAACAACTTTGGAATGGATAACCGCAGCATCGTGGTAGAGCAAGATAATAAAACTCAAGACAAGAGAAGAAGAAGAAAAAAAGGAAAGAGGACTTGTAGGAAACAATACGACAACACCGCATTGAACGTTAGCAAAGTTGATTTTTTATGTAGTACAGGGCACAAACGAGCAAACGGAGCCAGTTACGACTACCGACACCCGCAGACATTGTTGTCATACAGTCGCGTCGCCCTCCTTCCTTCCTCCCCTCAAGAACCGTACCTAACGCGACAGCAAACTTCACTTTCCGGCTGTGTCATGTGAGTGAGGGGCCTCCTCGATCGTGCCGGGCCAATTCTGCTGCAACGCAGCATGACACTACTTAGTAAAATTTGGTGATGTTGATCAAATATTTCTTCCTTCCTTTCTCATTACAATAAACGCCTAACCTTAAGTCATAAATATTCTTTCTTTCTATCAAAAGTTCCTACCAAAATTCGAATACAAAGCACAAGAAAATACGTCTTATAAAAAGTAACATAATTTACAATATCTTTTAATAAAGTAGGCAAATGGCTGTGGGTTTTCGCAGCTCGAGATAAGTTCAAATTACATCATCTTGATGCACACTCACACTTCACCTTAAAAGTTTTCGTACACATTTCCACGGGGCATCTCGTACAGGAAATGGAAAATGCCTGTAAGTTCCCGATATGTGTTATAAAAATATATTTGACTCAATCTTCATTCATAAGTTTTGTTTTGTGTTCAGACCGGTAGCCCGGTACATATGTCTGAATATTATTGAAGTAAGACTTCCTTAAGCACGCATGATTTATGACATATGGAGTAAGCTGAAGAATAAATGACAAGAGCGCTACTAAGACGGGGCCAAGGGAGTTAAGAGAGAGAAATAATCTCTCACTGAAAGAAAGATCTACGTTACACACATTTAACTAAAGATGTTTTACTTGTTTTAGGGACTCCAAATTACCATGGCGTTTAGAGCAAGCTGTACTCTCTAAAATTGACTATAAGTCATAATCCAGCGGATTAAGATCGGAACTAGACGACAGCCAGTCTTCAGCTCTGATGAAGTCCGAGACGTTCGCTTCCAACCAAGACTGCGTGGACCGAGCTTTATGACCCGGCGTCGAGTCTTACTTGAAGGACGTTATCGGACACAGTGTTATTAAAGAGCTTGACGACCTTCTCAAGAATGAAGTCTTGATACACTTGTGGCGATGTATTAATACCTTTTTCACAAAAATAGGGCTCAGTCACTCCTTCATAGCTAGCACCACACCAAATCATCACTGAAGTGGGATAATGTCCACGTTGCACTCTGTCGACCATTTGGGAAGGTACCTTAGAGCTTTGTGCAAAAATACGGTCATTTTGTTTACTAAAATGTTGCTCACTTGTAAACAAGATTCTTCTTCCATATATATTTTATTATATATATATATATATATATATATATATATACATATTATACATCTACACACCACGTATCTAGACGTATTACCGTAGCACGTGTAATACGTTTTACGTAATCGGATTCAATTAAAGGATAATAACTGCGGTAATACGTTGTTAATACCGAAGTTTATCACTTTAACATAATCTACGTTGCGTTAATTGGACACGTAACATCTTCGTGGTTTGTGTACCACCTGCAGCGTTTCTATCGCATAACACAATAACATACATACGTACCTACACTGAAAAATTAACCTTTTGACACATTCGGTTAAAAACGGTGTGCTGTACGACAGCTTTCAATGTTTCATGTTAAAATGGCATTTGTTTGTGATATCTATGAGTGAGGGACGAATGAGAAATCGTAACCGTTAGGGGACTACCGACGCCAACTAACATCCGCAAATGCCTTGGTCTCGTAATGGGCCACCGGCAGCTCACAAACCACACGAAAGGCGCTAACATAATCATCACTTTTAAGCTGGTATCATGGGAGCGAGAGGTACTGGAAGTATGCAATAGCTCAGCGGGCTATTGAGTGTGCTATGTTGGGTGTTTCTTTGTCCGACTGCATTCGTAACGAAGTCATAAGACAGATAACTAAATTATCCAGTATCAGCTCGCTGAAGTGGCAATGGGCTGGTCACACACTCAGAAGAAAACTAAGGTGAGATCTCTCCCCTGATCAGCCACACTCTCACCTACACCGTCGCCCAACGTGTCCTATGGTAACCAAACAAACTGCTCTAGACGCTTACGTCAGCATAGAGTTGTCAATAAATGAATCCAATTTGAGCTCCGTTAGGACCAGATGTGGCAAATAAATTACAATTAACGTTTTAATTTTTTGGTAGAAGAGACTTAATTGTCGAATAGCCATTTAATATTTTAGTAGTAAACCGTCTGATCCCTCTGGTCTGGACCAAAGAAGTTACTTTTGTCCAAAGTAAAATTAACGTGGACCAAAGTGATTACTTTCATCCCAGTTGGTGCGTTTTGTTCATAATTACGCTACCTTTTATAGTGATATAATATCAATTAAACAATGCAAGACGTAAAAAGTAGTTTCTATTATAACATATACAATTATTTCACTTTCATATGTGTTTATATCATAACGTGATACATTACTAACATTTCTCGTCAGTCCGTCGGCTGTATGCTGTGGTAGTTCGGGTTACAAATATCACAAAAACTATGTAATTGGTGTTGCGTTTGAGTTGGTAATGTAGGTTTATATAAATGGGGCGCGTGTGCAACCAGCACAATGATGATAGTGGTCTGATTTTATTGCGAGGACAAACACACAGTCGGAGAGTTTTTGTAACCACCGAATTAATTATCCGCTGAACGAGAGGGCCGCAGGTTGCCCTCCTTTGCCCCATCCTCCGTTTGGGCTACTAGACTCTCACAAACCGTGTGAAGCGCAAACAATTAGAAGATAATGGGAATGCATTATCTTCTAATTGAACGTGTAACAAATAGTTTCAAAGGTAGCAACGAAAAAGTTGCAGACGAAAGACAGACGCTGACAGAACATTGGACAGTTGATAAGCTACCAGTGTAGAATTCTAGAAGAAGAATATTAATGAGGCTTCCTGAGACTGAGACCTGAGCTGAGACCTGAGACTCGGTTTCATGTTCTTTTCGAGAAGTGAGGGTGGCAAACCGCCGAATGACTCCGACTTTTGCTTACAATTTAAAAGAGTGAACAACGCTAGAGTCTAGACTAGTCTACTATGCTCTAGTCTAGTCTACTGTTCTAACAGTGTCCTGACGGTGGCAAACTTGATTCGCACTAAAATCAAAAAAAGTTTTTACCGACGATACCCAATTATATACTGTGCAGTTTTTTTATTAAAACAATAATTAAAACGTTTGTGCTTTACTACGATTAAACCTAGTATGAGCCATGTTGGACCGGTTCGCAGTGCCCTGATCTTGTCACAAGACTAAGGAGGCATCATGTGATCATATAGATATTAAGTAATTAGTGTTCTTCTATCTCAAATTCGTAACATAGAACATTTCGGCAACGATGAAGTCAGACAATGATTTCCACAAGTGAAACCCAGGTAGGGGTTTAAACATATAAATACAACACCGCTGTTGGCTCACATTGTTATGTCGCGAGCCAGACACATGAAATGTGAAGGTTTGAACGAAACTTAAAAGAGTTTATATGAATTAATAATTAATTTACGTTAATTTAGCCGAGCATAAAACGCTTACCCGATTTTGATACTTGTAGTTTCTTATGTAAATTAGATTAAAATTAATACAACTTGTGACAGTAGCAAATAATTTACTCAATACATTATCATCCTGTCTCAATACATTATCATCTGTTTCTCATCCTTATGTGTCCACTGCTGGATAAAGGCTTTAATGAACGCCGAAACGGGCGATTCTCAGCCATTCTCACCCTGGGCCAGCTGTTACACGAATATATATATAATCTATATGATATTAGACAGTATTAATACGTACTCAAGTATGCTGTAGGTGAGAGCGGTATCCTCCTGTCCTTGGGTGGGGTGCTATACACGAAGGCCTGGTTGACGCATCCGCGACTCTCGCTGGTACACATGTCACTCTCCGACCCTCTCCTAGTCCGTACGGGCACTGTTTCCACTATAGTCCTTATATCCCCTTTGCTGACCTTCTTCTTCTTCCCCTTGTCTTTCTCCGGGGACACGATGTGCAATATCGCCGCGGCCTTGGGCGGGATCTTTTCGGGAATTAACAGATCCTTCGCACTTACACTTTTCTGTTTCTTATTGAACAAATCACTGAACTTGGACTTCTCCGCTCGCCTGTGTCTCTGCGGCTTAAGCGCCAGATCTATGTCTCCGCTCTTCTTCCTGGGCTTCACGGGCTCCGGTTTTCGCTTCGCCATGACCGGCGTCTTCGCTTTGTACGTGCCCTCGATGCCTTTATATGCCACGTTATACTCTTTTTCGCCGTTGAATATTTGCGTCGAGAATATCACCCCGTCTTTGTCGGATTGGACCGGTGAGCCCTCTTCTTTGGCCGGTCGCCAACGGGTCCCTATCAGTCGTAGGGAAGCGCGGACGGATCGGGACCGACGTAGTCCTCCTTGTTCCCTCTTGAATTTATCGAGGAGGGTCTCCATAGCCCAGAGGGGGGAAGAGGAGCGCGGGCCCTGGGCATTGCACGTTACGATCGACTACTCGCACGCTATTCACTTAAATTATAGTAACGCGAGCCGATTCTTTCCGACGTTCACTCGGAGCCGCGTCGGTTGTTCGAGTGTCTGTCTGTCTGTAGCAGGGATGGCTGATAGGAACACCGAACACCGGACCTCGACATCTACTCTCAGAGACTGCAGAGACTGCTCTCATTTGCACAATCTGTGTAGATAAGA
The DNA here is from genome assembly GCA_017140195.1 of Eumaeus atala. Classification (NCBI taxonomy): domain Eukaryota; kingdom Metazoa; phylum Arthropoda; class Insecta; order Lepidoptera; family Lycaenidae; genus Eumaeus; species Eumaeus atala. Next base: position 378,086 of record JAFELO010001603.1, read on the forward strand.
TAATAAATACATGATATTTTTGTTTGAAATACGCATGTCACTAAGAACGAGATTTGTTTGTCGTGACGTTGGTGAGATAAAAAGTACAAGTGTCAATTTCAAATAATACGTTAGCCTTGTTGCGTTATTAATGACACGAGTGGTAATCTACACTTCAGACAAATTTATTACAAATCCGTTTAGTATTTATGTGTGAAAGATAAACTAAACTACATACAGACTTTCGCATGTAACATTACACCTAGGTTTACATAGAAGGCAGACGCCGATTCCTGCATGCTAATGTTGTATTTCCCCACGCACCATGGTGTAAGCCTTGTCGTGGCTCAGTACGTAGAGCACAGTAACCTAACAGGAAGCGGATACTCTTGGACCCCTCTTAAGACAAAAGATCACGGGGAGCAGACGCCTTTGTGCACGGGACAAGGGGCGAGGATGGGAACTTTACTCCGTTGTACCGTCTCGAAATCCACCAGCTTTCCATCTAGGTATCACAAAAAGTTCAAACGTGTAACGTACAATATATCTCGCTTCCTCATTGAGCAGGAATGGCAACAATAATACGTGCTGTCTAATCTTATGTCATGATTAACGATCCGAATCGTTAATAATGTCATATCAGATCAAATCAATCGATTATTCAATAAATAGACAAATAGTTAATAATTGCCTTTGAAATCGTTACCGAGCAGGCATAACCCTCGCTGCGAGCCGTCAGTGTCGACGGGTTCCTAATTAGTACATGATATACGGTTCACCTTATACGTTACTTTAGAGGAAGGCAATTTTATGCGTCGGAAAATATTGATTGATATACAAAACAGATACTCAAAAATGCCTTCTTAAATGTAACACTTTCATGAGGGTTACTTACACACTAAATTTGTTATAGTATTATTCATATAACACTCATACAGGTCGTTATGTAATATTTTAAAATTGTTTCCACCGATTTCTATGTACCGGTTTTAGCTGTTGCCGTTTTTTTTTGCGGGAAGGGAACGAGACGGCAAGTGAGGCGACATGCATTTATGCAATAATTCTGCCAATCTAAACCTTCTTGGGTGTAACAGTTTAAACTATTGAACAGGTATATTTGAAAAAGTTAAAGTATTCTTTTTTATTTCTGTTTCAAATATAAAAGCAGAATTGACACCGTTTCAATTCAACACACTCTATTCAGATACCAGTAAAGTCCATGTACAAAATTGCTTTTTTTTTGGGATGGACCTAACTACTACTGTCGGCGATGCTGTTGAGTTTGCCCCACAGTTTATAGAACTAGCAAAGACTATTGTCTTCTAGTTTAGGGAGGCGAAAGACCTCCACTGTTCCCGCGGGTGGGAAGAGATGTATCGGGTTGATTTTAGGCGTACTCTATAGTAACTATTTTAGGGTAAAGGGGTGGTTGGGGTATTTCATTTTTTGGCTCTTTTAAGGATAGCGAACGGGGGGAGGAGCCCCCCCCCCTCTGATGGGATTTGATTCGGGCTCCAATCAGCAATACTTCTAAAATGAAGCACGTTGTCATAGCTTAATTTGTTATTAGAGCTCTCTGATGATCGTGTTATTTATATGATTTTAATCAGACCAATCTCTCTTCTTATAAAATTGCTGCGTTTTAATTTTTGATGTGTTAGACCTTTCATCTCGGTTACTGGATGTATATGTTAAGCGATTTTGTGAAGTGGGACGGAAAAGTGATGCCGGGGAAGCGTGCTATTTGATTTAGATCTGGTGTCATTCGAAAAAATATTTTAGCGCGTGTCGTATTACTTTCATGTTTCTGTAGTAGTCAATATAATAATTTTGATCGTGATGAAAAAAAATGTTTTTTTTTCATTATGAGAAAATCGGACACAGACAGATTTTGGTGATGTTGTTTTATGAAAAGTATAGAATAGATAACATATAATTTACAACATGATAGCATGCCGAATGCTTCTTTTTATTTTTGGCGCGAGGGAACTCATTTACGCGCTGTCACCAGACCTGTGTGTGTGGTGTGTGGGGCTCGCGGTATATTTTAGTGCCGAACACCCTCGAAAACCACCGCGAGTGATATCAGTGCCGCCTTTGGTGAGGTGCCCCGGTACTACAAATCACCTGGGCACCTCGACGGCTAGTCGGTTCCCTCCGAGACGCCTCTTCCGCAGAATATTTGCGACGCACCATCATCTTTGGAACAGTACAACCGTGACAGTTTTTTTTATTTTTTATAGTATAGCCCCGCTATATTGTCCCGACAAACGAGTAATCGAAGCCTTTCAACGACGCCCATGAACATCCGCATAATTATGCCGATGCGTTGTCCTCCTTTTCACTTCCCCCAATGTGCCACCGGCTACTCCGTAGTAGTAAACGCGACACCGTAGTAGTGTACCGTGTCACCGTAGTCTCATGCACCATGCATGGCACTACCTCCTCCTGTGCAGCATGGCACCACCTCTCGCTAAATTACAGAGTGTGTACAAAATGCATCCATCCTCGAACCATGCCCCGTACGCAGAAGCTCTCATTCTCTCTGCAGTATGCGCCTGCCTGCCTCTACCGCGGTCATTGAAAGTTTCATGAAAACGTAAAGTTTGCCCAACATTTTTTATTGTATATGGTTTCAACGATTAACGGGAAATTGACCCATTTGGTGGTATGGAGAGACTCCTTCGCGCAACGCATCTGCGGATGTGAACTGCTCGCTTTTCGTTCTATAGCCTATGCAATAAAAAAGATCGCCTGCACTTAATGTCCGTCCGTTCAAAAATTAAGTATCGACGACCATTTCTGTTACTTTCAACATCTCACCTAAAATATAACATAACATAACGAACGGTTCTGTTATGGTACTGATAAAAGTATGTTGTAACGGTAACTGTCTATAATTTGAACACTTACGAATTCGTTATAGTTCTCGATTGTGCGCACCACGCTGTAACTGGGCCAATTTTGATAAAGCTTTTGTTGGAAAACTTCTTGAGACAAAACTGGCTTATACCGCTTTATGGATGCCCATACCCGTTTGCGGGAAGCGGGGATATCAGAATAAAACTGTTTTTTATAATAAAATAGGCAGGCTAATAAGTACAATCACGTGTTTTAGAATGACAGTTCTGTATGAAATTGTGTATCTTGTACTTTTTTTAATAATCGACCGACCAATTATTTATGACATAAATTTAAAATGTTGGAAGAAATTTGTTTCGTAAAAATAGTATGAACGAAGAAACGGACGCGAACTTGTGTAATTGAGAGAAGGGCAGGGGCAGGTAGCAGGTGCAAAGACAAGGGGACGTTTCCATTTTTTTAATGGGTTTTTTCGAAACCCATTAAAACATGAAACGATCGTAGTGCAGAGTTTAACTTTTTTACCAACATATTACAAAAGATTTTATCATTAAGTCCATCCGCTGCAGTGTGCAGACCACGTTCAATGAACGCCAAGACTATTAAAGAAGTGTGTTGTGTAAGAAATAAAATGAAGCAATCAAATTTTCGAAATGTTAAAATGACACGTACTCAATCGTCAATAACAAACGTTACATTATTACATCTAGGCATGTGTCATGGGTTTGATCGCGCTAATCTGAACAACTAGTGGCCTGAATTGAACCATTATTTTTGTGTTGAATAGTCCATTTACCGAGAAAGGCTATCGGCATATAATGACGCCACGACGGCTTAGACCGGACTTACGCGGGTGAAACCGCGGGGTAATATAGTATACTAGCATCGTATAATATATTTGTAATATTTTGTTTTCAGTCGATTGATCCAGTTGATTATTAATGACTGTTTTCTAATCACTTTGTTTTTCATGCTTTAGGTGTGTGTTCGATAGGTCTCAAAAGGAACAGTTTAGGGTTAAATTTGATAAACAAACTAAGATTGAGCGTAAATTTTGACTAAGTAGTATATAGTTTACAGGGCACTTTTGTGTTACATGATTGAGAAATTTGATCGTATGGCTAATAAACGTAAAATATTACCTTATGGAAAAGTTGGCATAAAAATTTTGTACAGACAGGTAACGTTAAGTTGGCTAAGTTCATTCGTGTAGCTGAGTGGATCGATTGCTAAAGTATATCGAGTAGCTAATTGAAACGAGCGCCGATGGGCACTCGTAGAAAACCGATGACGCTGTATCGGTCTTCCCTTCGCTTCCACAGCATAAGTTTAAAAAAGAACTAAGTGGAACGACATTTGACGGCAGGCGCTCTTCTCGAGTGACACGCTTAGATAACTTATTTGACACCTGACATCTACTCGTAGGTCACACATAAAATTATTAGGTCGTTAAGCAAGTGCTAGTTAATGAAACAAAAATTTTAAATCTGTTTCTTATAGCATAGGGAGGCAGACGAGAATTTGAAGCCATTTAACAACTACCGACGCCCATAGTTATCCGCATATTTGTACGGATACGTTGCCCCCTTTTCCTCCAGTGGGTCATTTGTTACTCACAAACAGAACAAAACGCGACGGCATACGTTTCTCTTTACGGCGGTAACATGTGAGCGAGAAGTACCTTCCCGGCCGTGCCGGCCCAATTCAGATGCAAGGCAGCATGGTACTACCTCTGACAAGTTTGCGTTCAAAAACTGGAAAGCTTTAAATCTCAAAGTTATTTCAGAAAATGAAACCACACTACTGATATTATACCCTGTCATCATCATCAATCCCTACCCACTGCTCAACTCACGCACTCCATTTTATTTATAACCTACGAATGTCCTACGAAATAATTGTGACACAAATACATAATTTATTGTTATTTAGCAATCGTTGTTAGTAAATAATTACTAAATAAGAATTTATGATTACTTTGATGAATGATGTAAAATTGTTGCTTCAGTTGTTGTTGATGTTGCATTTTTATAATGCAATCCCTATTCAAGAACGTTGCTTTGCTGGCCGTGACAGGATAGGATATAATCTATATACCTACAATGACTTTTAGTAAGATCGTATCTAAGAACTGCTATGAGCTGCCAGCTACGTTGCATTCAAATCAGCACGACAGGGGAGGTAGCCCTTGGAGAGGTGAAGTAATGGCTATGCGTCTCTTGCGGTTTTTGACAGATGCCCCATGTAGAAATAGGTCGGGAGAGTATATATACATTTTTTTTTTGTTTTAAATGAGTACAAAAGTAGCGGTCGGGGCCTTTTGAAGACTACCGACTCTCATAGACATACGCATGTATACAAAAGTAGCGGTCGGGGCCTTTTGAAGACTACCGACTCTCATAGACATGCGCATGTCATGCAAATGTGATCTCCGTCCCGTCCCCAATGGACTCAAAATCCGCACGAGACGGGACAGCGGTCACTTGAGGCGTGATCATGTGAACAGGAGGCACCTCCCAGCAGCATAACACTACCTCGTACAACGGGCATTACACTTTTTTGCATATGTTTTGCATGGCTTTGTAGGTGTTTATGCACGGCAATGGCGAAAAAAGGAGTGGTCTTTTGATTACTATGCACTTATTTTAGTACCAATCTATCGTCTACATACTTAATCAGGCCAAAACGATTGTTCTTTTGGTTTCTCACTTTGGCGCAAATACATCTTACGATATTTTGCGACATCAAAATGGAGTGGGGCGATAAGAAGAACAAAATAGCTGTGATTGTATTACACAAAATAGGTATAGAGCCAAATGCAATTTTTAAAACTTCATACACTTGGTATTAGTCAAATGTTTATGTACCGGGCTATTAGTAGTTACAATGGGACTTCCTCTGTTTGTGACAGAGAAAGATCTGGCCCTCCACGCAGTGTTCGTACGAAAAAAGCAGTTTGACCACCTTTCTCGTATTCTCTATTCTAGTTCGAAGCAAGTCTGCCCGAAAGTAAAAGAAATTTTATCTCGGTAAATGACAATAGTACCTAGTACCATGTCGCGTATTTTAATAGACGAGTTAGGACATGCAGCTTATAAGAGACGCACTCGTTATTTCTTAACTGATAAATTAAAGATGAATAGGGTGGTAAAACCGAAACAATAACCGTAGCGGTACACAGAGGGTCACAGAAAATTTTTGTCTATGAATGAGAACATTTTTAATTGAGCAACATTTTAACAGACATAATAACGGTATCCTCAATGCTCTAAGGTAGCTTCCCAATAAGTCGACAGAGTGCAACGTAAGGGCACTGTCCACCTTCAGTGATGTTTTGGTGGGGCGTTAGCTGTGAGGTTGTGACTGCGCCATATTTTTGTGAAAAAGGTACCAACACCCCTTGTACAAATGTATGAAGATACCATTCTTCAGAAGGTAGTTTTACGCCCCTTAATAACACCCTGTTCAATAACGAAGTGTGGTCCTTCCAGCAAGATTCGGGCTCGATCCACCCAATCGTGGTTAAAACAAACTAGATCAGAGCCAAAGACTACCCTTCATGTAGTCCCGACCATAATCCGCTGGACTATGATTTATGGTCAGTTTTAGATAGTACAGCTTGTTCTAAACGCCATGATAATTTTGAGTACTAAAACAACCCTACGATTTGCAGAGAACAATTTCCCCTCGGGAATAGTGCGTGTTTCTATTGATAACTGGCCTCAACGTTTAAAGGACATATTGCAGCCAATGGGGATGTTTGTGTATTAAACACACTATAAAAGTAATAAATGTTATTAGATTATTTTTTTTACAATAGTTATGGCAAGTCTAGGTATATAAAATGCAAAACTAACTTATGTGTATCTCAACGAACATGCCGCAGCTGCTGTACATAGAAACTTCAATTTTGATGTAGGGGTTCTTTTCATGATGTGAGTGAGCACTGAGAAAGATGAGAAAGGATTTTTTAAATCAAACCCCTTCTAAAAACTACGACTGAAAAAGGGGTGGCGAAAGAAGAGTTTTATTTGGATTTTAACCACGCGGGCGAAACATTGGGTGCTCCTAGTATGCGATAAAAGTCGTTCCAAATTCAATACCCTATAATTTTCATAAATTATTGTCAAATACTAATCCAACAACATTTTATTATATTTGTGTTGATTTTTTTCAGAATGTTCTATGATTATTATATTAATAACGAAAACGAGGCCAACGTATTTTGTTCACTAACAAACTTGTTTGAAAGCCGAAACCACCTCTCGAATTAGGTCTTATAGATCGAATTATGTATACACTATACACTATATTCCATTACTTATATCAAATATCGTTACTCAGGGGCAAATTTAATACAATTATGTAATTGTAAACGAAACGCGTATTTTTCAAACAGCCAATCATTTATCAAGTATTACAATAACAAATACTTACGATTGTCGAAATAATTTAAAAATAATCATTTATAAGTTTTAAAATATACTACACCTTAAAATAAATTTACTTACAAAGCTATTACACTTAGAACACGTAAAAGTTAGAAGTAAATTTATATTTAACTGACAACAATCAACATAACCACACTATTTCACATTCACTTGGTATACACGTTAAAATCATATTTTATTCTGGACACAAACACTTTCACAAATATCCAATGGTTATTAAATAAATTCATGGTAATGTTCATTTAAAATAATGTTTTAAAAAGTTTTTAATTGAAGACTCAAAACTGAACTCTCAAAACCGTTCTCAGTCCATAAACAACTGGCGATGCGTGAAGTTAGCCGCGTAAGCGCAGCTACAGTGCTACCAATACAATACCAATATGGCGATTGACGGACGTGCCAACTGCGCGGGATCATTTCGTTTCATCTTGTCATTCAAGTAAATGTGAACGGCCTCTGTGATTTAATCGGATATTATAGTCAATGATAAATAATGAATGCCGGCAATGTGATAGTTGACAGAAAGGATGAATGTTTTTTTTTTACTATAAGATGCCCATAACTTTATCTTGTTCATAATCATGTTTATCGCAAAACAACTTTGATTATCAGCTTTTAACTTTTTATCCGTTCTCTATGGCTACACTTTAGATGTAAAAATGAAATATTATTTTATGTGTGTTATAATATTAACTACACTACTATATTTCTTATTTTGTAAAGAAATGATTGACCTTCTAATTTATATCTACTTCTTCTTATGGTCCTTTGTAATTTCGAATATTCGAATGATAACCACGGATAATTTAAAGTTCTAAATCGTTAAACATAAATTATTGGTCAGAGGAGTCCAATTGTGAGGCTGACCTACGATAGGCAAACAAGAAATTGGTTTGTCGGGAATTACCAACTATTTTAGTTGTATAAGGCCTTTATTGTACTCGTAGAGGACCTTCATGAAATATGCAAGACAACCCATGTTCGTTTATCATCATTATCATTGTCATCATTTATCGGTCGATTGTTGGACGTAGGCCTCTTTCAACGAACGCCAAGACGGCTGTTACTTTATTATACTATCATCAAAATATCAGTAATATGTGGCATCATGGGAGCTGGAATATCCAAGCGAATGTTTGCGGATTGTGGCTTTGCATCCGAGGAGGTCACTGTGTCAGACTGATACTGTTCCAAAGTGACAGCTGTAATGTCGCGTTTCGTGCGGTGTGTGTTGTATACTGGCTCATTGGAGGGAAAAAGAGGCTACACTTTTACATAAAAACCATTCTAAATGTATATCGAAGCTTGTGGGCAAACTATATTGTTAAAACCACTATAGATTACAAGTAGATCGAAAAAGAACGTCCTGGTCACCTCTACATAGTTCACACTGTTACGATAATCACCGATAGTGGACCGCAGACCAACAGGAATTGACCGGGTGGCTCAGTTGGTAACGTCCGACACATTAGTCCGTGTGTTACGCCAGAGGTAGCGGGTTCGAATCCCGCCTAGGTCGTGGATGTTTATATACGTATTATGTATATTTCTACAATAAAAATCTTGAATATATAAAATTTCTTTTATTTATAAACAATATGTTAAATATATTTCCGTTGTCTAAGTACCCGTAACACAAGTACTTAGCACAGGGCAGGACTAACGTGGTGTGATAAGTCCACACTTATTGTTATGATTATCGTTTAAGTGACATAGACAGCAGCAATAAACATATAATTATTGATATATTAAGGAGTTGAAGAATAACTATGGATGTTTCATACTAGACCACATATTGATGTGTGAAATTTACGCGAAAGTTACTCATTACAATAAAACTACTTTTAAGCTAGCGCTACGTTTCAGAAGCTTTACAGCAACTATATGTATATAGTCCTGATGTTAACGTTAAATAATTTTGGGATAGTTACATAATTAAATAACCCGCGATAAAATTTGTAAAAGTAATTTTATTGATAATAATTACACAATCACACCAAAACTACAGACCGGATTTTGATGAAACATAGCTATGTTGTAGCTTATGTAACAGAATAACACGCCATGAGCTATAGAAATACTAAGTTTCACACGTGGATTCGGCTGTAGTCCACCCATCAGCGTGAACAACAGCTACTGCATTATGAATCCGATATTTTAATAGTGAGATCTGGATATCTGTCATTCCAGACTCCCCGCGACCATGGCTGCTGTAAAGCATATGACATGTCGGGCCTGTTAAATAAAATCCGTAAAGCAGTTTTATTGTGATGAGTTATTGAAAAGCATTGGCCTTGGGCGAGTCCTCCTCGCGTATGACGGGTTCCGTATCTATTATTACTATAACAAAATATCAGACTTGATTTCCCAATTTCTATGAACGAGACTTTACATGGTGCATTATCAGCCGCCGGTGTATTGTTATAATAAATAGTACAATAAAGTTATTTACCTACTGGAGCAAAAACTTTCCACGGAAAATATCTTAAGAATCATTATCATTGTTGTGAATGGTGAAAGCGGGAAATAGTCCTCATTTTTTGGAATGGTTCCTCATTTATTAAACATTTTTTCTATTTTTTTATCCTCCATGTCCCCACCATGGTTCAAGCCTTGTCGTGGCGGTGGGGTTTAGTGGCCTGGGGTGTACCCAGGCGAAGCCGATTGAACTGAGGGGGATCTCTGCACCCATCTTATAAGAACAAGGGTTTAAAGATCAGGAGAAGAAATCGCTCTCGGTACCCCTCTTATAAGAAGAGGGGACCTAAGAGCAACAGGAGGTGGCGCTTTTGCGCACGGGGCAAGGGGTAATGATGGAACCTCACCCCATTGAACTGTCCCAAAGTCGATGGGGTTGTCCTGTAGTGCTGGGCAGCCCCATCTGTGGAGGTGGAGTTGATCCCTTAGGGGCTGACTAACCGTCGAGGTGCCCTGATGGTTGTTGTTCCGGGGCACCTCACCAAGGGCGGCACTGACGGCACTCGCGGTGGTTTTTGTGGGTATTCCCACATACCACTGGACCCCACCCAGGGCCGGTGAACAGTCAACAAAAAAGGCCAACGTCGTGTAATAGTGGACGCTCTAGGATGATTTAAAAAATAAGGCTGGCTAAGGGAAAGTCGGCTCGCAGGGTCCAGGTCAGCCCCAAGGGTTCATGCTAGCGGGAGGAGGTTGGTGAACTTATTGCGTGCTCCGACACACATCGTGTTTAAAAAGAAAGACAAGATATATGGATGAAAGTTGATGGTTTTTTCTCAGTGACACAATCACAATTTATTATTTTCTTTATTTGGTACTGTAAGTTCTTACTGCAAACTAAATTTCACTATTACAATAACGAATGCTGTATACTACTTCTACGGATTTTCCTGTGGTATATCTGCCGTAAATTATTACTGCGAAAATATCAGCGAAAGTAGTTTTATTGTAATGTGTACATTCGCGTAAACTTAAGAAATCAATAAATTTAATCCTTCCAAGATGAATATCTTATGCCTACAGGTCTATTATGTTCATCTGCGATTCAAGGGATTGCAAAGCTCAGTTATGGATTTCAGCGAGATCCTGCGACGGTTCATGACAAAAGTATGTGGACACAAGGTCGGATAGACAACACAGGAGGACGCAAAGTACGGATGCCTAATAAATTGTGTGCGTGTGTGTGAGTCATCTCCCACACACGACTCGAGTTTGTTTATTAAGAACGAACATGATTCCGAAGAGAAATCCACAAAAGACGTAAGCGCAGTAAAGCGTTACTTTAACATTACGTGCAACCGGTTACTGTCTCACACGATTTTACTTAGCAAATTTATTCGTACGGCGCTTCAATTCGTTTATTATTGTTTCCTTGGAATGATACCGTAACATATTGCATTTTGTCAGCGCTAAAAGCGTTAGTTACTGTTTTTTTTCTCTTTCTATAATATATGGTGAAATCTTTTAAATTAATTACCATTAGTTTTAATTATTATATTATTATAAATTAAATAAGCTGTAAGTTATCCAAATGAATAAAATAAAATGAAATTCAGGAGTACACGATTTGTCGGGAAAATAAAAAGTATAAAACCTTACCTACGGTTATGATGATAGTAGACACGCCTGCCTACTCTCACTCTCCATCATTGTTTCCCCCGGTTTCACTCGCGAGTCAAGGAAACGCATTGTCTGTATTCAATGGTGTCGGGCAAAAAGTGTCTACGCAAACACGCACGCATGCACTTCCTAAACACCTTTTATCGTCAGCTTGATTACCTTAATTAACTGAATGTGGCCTTATGATAAGCCTAATCAGGCACTGGTTATGAGGTATCGGTTTCAAATCCCGGTTGGGCCTTCCAAGATTTCAAAATAACAGTTCGGTGTCAGAAAGTCGGTGGTGTTATTTATTTATATGACAGTCACAAGTTGCTGGCACCCAGCGGCTCGCATCCACCTTCACCCGGCCATCAGTGTACCGCGTGGAAAGTTTTCCGTATGCGCTTTGCGGGGCTCCTAACAACACCTCCTGGCTAGCAGTTGTCGACGCAAGCCGCTCGTGACCTGTTGTGCTCTCTGGATTATTCCGTCCAGGAGTACACGTCATCTGGCTGCTGATGATCATATTGACCTGAGTTGATTGGCGTGCATTGAGCGACGAATACATCTGCGGAACAGAACGATGCTGACGAAACCGTCCTATTAGTAATTGCGACGTTCTTAATTAAGAACTAGTTACTTCACGCACTACATGGTATCGTGAAGGATGCCTCGGTTCGCAGAACTCTCTCAATATCGACACAGCTTTATGCATTCATGCTGTTCATTTAGTCAAATTGTACCTGCGAATTCTGCAGGTGCTGAAAGGATGAAACACATTTTTAAATGAGACCTTTGTCTACTAGCGACATAAACATCCGCATTCATATTACCTTCCGTCCCCCTTCCTCCACAACACCGCAAGCACTGCGCACGTTAAGGCACATGCAAGGTATTGGGCACCGAAAACGTAAAGTCAATTGCGGAGACCGTGTCAAACTTGACAGGTTTTTTTTGTCGGACCTGAACTTATGTTGTGGAAGCGAAGAGAAGCCCAATACAACTTAATCGGATAAACGTGTTCGTCGGGCGACGAGACTAGGTTTAGGGTCGAAAAGGGGTCGTCGGACCCCCACTCTACCACAGATATGAGAAACGCATCCCGATATGAGAATGTTTAGAGGATAGAATAGAATAATATTTTATTTGGGCTAGTTTGTTCATATACCGTTACACATATCTGCATATACATAGTACATCTAAAACCGCAAGTAAATAAAAAAATAAGATTGTAAAAAGTAGCTTTAACTATTATTATTATAGCCAGTGAGAGCGCATTTCCCTCATCCCCCGACTCTGAATTCGAAGGCAGCACGCGCGTGGTAATTAAAATGACCTCGGCGCTGACGCGAATGATGAGCTCGTGTCGAGGGGACGGGGGAGGGTAACCCCCTTCGCCCTCAGACGGTTTATCAGAAATATGTCAGTAGTTTTTGGGTGATACGCGTGTAGACAGACAGTCAGACAAACATGATAACAATAATTTTGGCTATAGCATAAACTAGTTTTATATAATATAAGTTTTTCTATCGAGATTAGATTATTTTAATCTCTACTTGATCTTGACAGGTTATTTTCAATAATTCTTTTCTGGACATTTTATCTAAATAAGAATCGTCTCAAAGAAAATAACTATTTCACTCAAAAACAGTACTGTCCAGGTACTCGAATAATAAATATACCCATAGATTGGTATATACGGTGGGTACCATGGTGCAAGTGTTGTCGTGTTGGCGGGGCTCGGTAGCCTTGAGTGCACCTTGACACCCTGGGCGAAGCCGACCGAACCGACGGGGCTACTCGTTACGACGAACCCTCTTATAAGAACAGGGAACAGAGAGTGCATGGGGTTGCTTTAGCGCACTGGGTAATTCAATATTTCGTGGACAAATGGTTAGTAAGAGGTAGTGCCATGCTGAATTGATGCGGAATTGGTCTGCACGACGGGAATGTAACTGTCACTCACATGACACCGCCGTAAATTTACATGGTTTGTGAGCAGCCGAAACTGGTGGGGATGAGGAAAGGAGGGCAACGCGTCGACATAGTAATTACGCAGATGTGTGAAGAAAACCAGATGTGCGCAGGCGCAGGAAACCTATGATCTTCCGGTCACTGGCTCTTCCTTCTAATCAATGTCGACATTATTATTATTAGTAAGCATCGTAGAAGAGGGAATTATTTCCCATTCTTCTACAAATTAGGCCGTCCAGTTCATGTACCATGATTACAAAAAGTATCAGCCTAGCTTTCACTAATTTTACGAGAGACGATTGTATGTTTTTCAGAAGAAGAGAGAAGAAATAAAACTACTTTTACGTGTACTCTACGTAGCTTACGGTGGACCACCCGTGACTATGGTAGCTGTAAAGCTTCTGAAACGTCGCGCTACTTAAATAATTCAATAAACCACGATAGAATCCGTAAAATTAGTTTTATTGTAATGAGTAACATTCGCGTAAACTTAAGACATCCAAGAAAAGAAGACAAATGAAGAAAATTAAAAGATTGCTAACTTTGAAATTTCAATTAATGTTCTAGAACTGTACATAATTGTAGACTTCGAATTTTAAATTAGTTACCTAAAAAGAACTGCCAGCCAGCAGTATCTACGGCATGGTGCCAAGTGAGCCCAACTGGATAGTACCTCGGGAAATACGGTCATGGGCAATATGTGCCATAATCATTCTTATACCGTCTGGTATAGTGACAGGTCACTGCACGCGAGTTGGTGGGTTCGTGTTTCGTCAAGGACAAAACGCTAGTGATTGACACAGATGCTTGTTTAGCATTTGCTTTTACTCTGTGACTATATTCCATATATATATATACGTATATATTTCCATATATACGTACATGTAATATAACGCACATACAGAAAATACTGCCGCTGCGAAAGATTTGTATCAGAGGACAAACGAGATATATTTGATTGAATGTATTGTCGCTTCTTGATGGAAATTCATATTATCAAGTTTCTTTTTAACATCGCCAGGAAAGAGCAACCTCTTTTCTTAAGAAAAAAAAAATTCTAAAAGTGGATAGGCCTTCGGTAAGAATTCTTTGAAAACTGCATCGAATTTAGGTTAGTAATTTTTGCACGTGCGTTATATTACGTGTGTATAAGTAAGTCTAAACCGGTTTAAATGTAAATTTAAAGTGAATAATAATATTTTCTTTGTTTGTTTATCTTATTGTTTAGAAAGAGGTAGTGCCATTTTACATAGTAGGAGGTAGTGCCATGTATGGTGCACGACACTACAAAAATGACAGCGTCGCTGTCGCGTTTCGTACGGCTTGTGAGTAGCCGGTGGCCCATTGGGGGGCGGAGGGTGATAAGAGAGCAACGCATCTGCGTAACAATCATGCGAATGTCCATGGGCGTCGGTAGTCATCAAAAGGATGCGATTTTTTTTTGCCCCCATATGCTATAAAAAAACTTCGGTTCCTTACTGCCCAGTGGACCACTGACCCATAGATAGAGGACGCGGAAAAGTGTCAAGTTCACGCAATTGTCGCCATCCTTATTAAAGATATGAAAAATGAATGAAAGTTTGTATGTCTGTTTTACTTTCACGCAAAAACTAAACACTAAACGGTTTTCATTTCCATTGAAAGTGAAGAATTCCTTGGGGTAAATATTATGCAGGTGTAACTGCGGGGCTAGTTGAAAATAAAATTAACTAATAATTTATTAGCAATGTGGTCAATTAAAATGGACTTTACGATTGTTACTTTTCGTGTTGTGTCACTTTATAAACTGCCTTGGTAACAGAAGTCTTCGTTACGATGACTAGACGCGATGCACCAGACGGCGTAACGTCACAAAGTTATTCACTTTCAGGCACGTACAGAAGTCGGACAGATTTGCGCAGATGATTTCAAGTGTTCAACATAACATCTCGATGCTGTGAAGTGTTAAGTTGGGTTTTGATTCGGTTACATATATCACGAGATTTAAAGACACGGGCTATATTTTCGAGAATGTTTTATGGAAAAAGGACCGAAAAGAGAATGTCTATTTTGGAATGGAACGAATGGTATTTTTTGGCATATCGGAGCTTATTCGTGACTGTTGACACAAACATCCACACAATAGATGTATACACATCTATTAACCTCTCTCCGCCCAATATAGGATGAATATCATATCAAAAACTCCACGAACGGAACAAAATAGCCTTCACTTCGCGCCGTTATCCATTTCGGTAAAGGCCCGCCCCGCTGACGACGGGTGGGAGTAGGGCGTAGTCCCTATGTGCAACGTATGCCGCCATGTTAAATGGGATCAGGATGTGAAGTACAGAAGTGACCCCCCCCCCGTGACCCCGACGTGAGAGGAGGCAGATCTAGGCTGTCGAAATAGTCCCCTTTTTTGTAGAAGTAAGCCCGACCCTTAATAGGAACTGGCCAGTCGCCGGAGTACCCTGTTGCTGACGGATCCGGTGCACTTAAGTATAGGCGGCCACTGCTGGATTTTAGTGGTATTTGGTTCTCCCACGAGTCCTACACACCCATCGGATCTCGTCCATGACCCGTAGCAGTGCGTAAATGTAGAAATCCCAGAAAAAAAGTGAGACGTACCGCAAGTATTGGATCTAATCAACCAACCCTCAACAGATTTATTTGCTAAACAATAAATGGCCGGTATTTTAGCCGTAAATCGTTGAGTACGGTCGAAAGGGCCGTGTTCGCAATAAATAATCAAAGTATTCAGCTGGGTTAGAGACAGGCTTGATGTTGTCCATCATTATCAGTCTGCTGATAAGAGAGCTTTAGTACCTAATTCAATTTGCCTCAAACACCGATGAATAAGTTCTGGTTTTTATGTGTTAAAAGAATAAAATAATTAACCAAATAACCGTAGATATCTTACTCCCTGCTTATTCTATTTCGGTGCAATTAAAATTAATTAATATATATATATATATATTCTACGTCACTGTGATGGTAGGGTAAACAACAATTATTATTATATATTGATCTCAATTAAGGTCTTATGTACCACGTCCCGCAATAAATAATTTGTATTTGTTATAATATATAAGCCACTATCCATATTTTTTATTTCTTTTGTTTGCGTATTATATAATTTTATTATAATTTATTAAAAATAAAAACATTCTAATGAAAAAATAATACTTGGGAACTGATCTATAGTTCTTTATATCGCAACAACTCATCAAAACTTATAGGAGAAAGATAAATATGCGTTTAATAGTGATACTCGTGTGAGAGTTAGTAGTTAGTGTTCAAATCCTAGGGTGGTGTCAAGAGTCTTCGCAACCTACTAGCTACACAACTTGCGATTCATTTTTATTAATAAATATTACTGATATGTCGCCTAGAGCTTAATATTTTGTTAATTTCTATTACAAGCGGCTTACTTTTTCTCTGGGTACAATATGAACAAAGTAGACACTTATTTATTACTTTCTGAGTGAAAGGTGTGCAGAAGGCGTAAGCAATGTCAGCGCTGGAAAACATTAGCGGTTTACGTTTTAGTTAAAAAATTTACGTTTGACAAACGAGCAGTCGGAGCATTTTAATAACTACCGACGAACCATAAGCGTCCACATAATAGTTTAGATATGCTAATGCGTTGTCCTCCTATTCTCCTCCCCTCAAATGGGACGCCGGCTACACACAAACCGCAGGAAACGCGACAAAGAGGCTGTCCCTTTGCGCCGGTAACATGTGAGTGAGAGGTATATCTCTTCGCACCAACACAACATGGCACTACCTCCTACGAAATGACGTTGAACTGTCAAAAGTGATGTCCTAAAAACATAGATTTGGAAAAATACCAAGATATACCGTGAGCGTCTCGAGACAGTACATATAAAAGATATGCAACTGTCAAAGTATGCACTTTGTAAAAATAACTTAAACACACGCATGTAAGGTTGACATTTCAACGGAGTATGCTTAAATTATGCCCACTTTTAAATAGGATCTGCATTTTAAAAACAACTTAAAATCATACACGTTAGGTTGACATTGCAAAAAAAATCGCTTATATACAATCTCGCATACGTGATTTTTTTTTGCCTTATAGTAACAGTTAAATATGAAAACGTGTATCATGCACTTTTAATGTAATGTCTAAAAAATATAGATTATTATTATTATCATTTTATACCATCAGGGTTCAAACGAGACTTTTGATGACTACCGACGCAAATGGACATTCGCATGATTGTTACGCAGATGCGTTGCTCTCTTAACACCCCTGCCCCCAATGAGACGCCAGCTACTCACAAACCGTACGAAACGCGACAGCGACGCTGTCACTTCACGCCGGTATCAAGTGAGCGAGAGATATCTCCCCCGTCGTGCCGACCTAATTCCATTGAATAGGATGTAGCTTCATACACCATTCATGGCACTACCTCCAACTATGCAGCATGGCACTATTTCTTCTAAAGTATGAAATAATGAATTTACATACATTATAGCTTCGTTCTAGTAGTGTTACATGCGTGAAATGTACTCCCAGCATACAATCCCACACTCATACGATTTAAACGTCTCTTAAGTAGGAATAAGAGTACTCGAGCTTAATTACTCTTTGCGATTGAACACTTACTTTTTTATTGCGTATTTTTATGGCACACATCGACTTGAGAAAACAAAAAGGTAAACGTACTAACATTAACTTGTTAAATGGAGCCATAAATTGCTTAATTTCATTTTAAAACATTGAATGATTTGTTCTGCAAGTTCTAGGTTTCGGCCCCAGGACAAGATAAAAATAGGGTAATGATTTTTAGAAATTAATTGTAAATACAAATTAGAGAAGTCATTGGCTATTCCATAAGACCCGAGTTATTTGGTAAGTTACGTGTTCTGCCACACCTACCCCTCTGAGCCCCACCATGGCCCCATCTCAATCCTTGTCGTAGCGTTGGGGCTCAGTAGCCTAGGGTGAATCGAGACATCTTGAGCGAAGCCAATTGAACCAAGGTGGGGGTTGCTCTTTGTACCCTCTTATAAAAAGAGGGGACTAAAGAGCTGGAGGAGGAGCCGCTCTATGTACCCTTCTTATAAGAGGGGACCAAAGAGAAAAAGGAGGCAGCGCTATTGCGCATGGGGCAAGGGGCGAGGATGGGAACCTCACCTCATTGCACTATCCTGAAGTTGGTGGGATTGTCCTGTGATGCGGGACAGCCCCATCTGTGGAGGTGGCTCCGGTCCCTCAGGGGGCTGACTAGCCGTCGAGGTGCCCTGATGATTTGTGGTTCGAGGCACTTCGTCGAAGATGACGCTGGAAGCACTCGATGTGATTTTTGCGGTTATTCGTGACTAGAATGCGCCGTGAGCCCGACACGGCACTGGACAGGGCCGGTGAAGGCGCGTTAATATTTTTCCCCGTGTCAACAAAAAAAAGACCGACCTGCTTCGATTATAGCCTCTACTTGATCGACTGGTGGAGTCGCGGATGCCTTCGCGGATGCCTTCGCAGGTGGAGATGCAGTTGTATGCCATCGCTACCATGGCTTCTCCCCTGGCGGACCCGGAGGAACACCGCTGGGATTTAAAGGACATGACAAGCTGTCTCTCGCATCTCGAGTCCCACTCACCTCCTAAACATTGGGGAATCCTGCGTGTATACCTAAATACAATACCCAGCGAAAAAGAGACTTATAAGTTTCTACATATTGTAACACCATAAAGTTATTTTGATGACCAACTTGTAAATATATATTAAGCTTTTCTTATAATCTCCAGTCATCACAGGTTCGGGTAACAAAGGTAATCCCAATAAAGGCTTGCCGCAGCTGCACAAATACAAGATACAAGAGGACAGAAAAATGTACTCTCCTATCTAAATACTATGCCGGCTTAGTTGCCTTTAAGTAAAGCTCCGAGATAACTATTTTTAAGATATTATTATTTTCGGATTGGAGGCTAAAGTAGTACTTTTCCTTTTGTTGTTCACCAGCCCTGGGTGGGGTCCACTTGTGTGGGGGACTCGCGGCACATGATAGTGCCGAATAACTACAAAAACCACCGCGAGTGCCATCAGTGCAGCCCTTGATGAGGTGCCCCGGAACAACAATCATCAGGTCACTTGGACGGCTAGTCAGCACTCTAAGGGACCAACTCCACCTCCACAGATGGGGCTGCCCAGCACTACAGGACAATCCCACCGATTTTGGGACAGTGCAATGGGGTGAGGTTCCCATCCTCGCCTCTTGCCTCGTGCGCAAAAGCGCCACCTCCTGTTGCTCTTAGGCCCCCTCTTCTTATAAGAGGGGTACCGAGAGCGATTCCTCCTCTTTAAGCCCCCTGGGCTTCTTATAAGAGGGGTGCAAAGATCCCCATCGGTTCAATGGGCATCGCCTGGGTTTACCCCAGGTGACCCATTTACCACATTACCTCCATAAATTAACAACTATGCTATCGCGTTTCGTGCGGTTTATGAGTAGCCAGTAGCCAATTAGGGGGTGGGGGTGGGGCGAAGTATGGCAACGTAACGGTATTAGTGCGCGGATGTAAATGGGTGTCGATAGTCACCACTTTGGCTCCGTTGTTCGTTTATCCCCCTATGGGTAATATCCTTGAAATCGTCTCGGATCTTCAAATCGAATCGCATCATTACCATCGACTAGTTCAGTAAACGAAGGATGGCGACGACTTTCCAACGTAGTAGTATAATATTTGAACACAAGAAGCGCCCGCGCACGCGCACGCACACGCGCACGCGCACGCACACACACACACACACACACACACACTCGACAGTTTCCAATTTACATGACATTAAAATGTATGAATGTGGTATTCAGTTGATGGAATTGTTTCACACACACACACACACAGCCTCAATAATATAATAATGCAATAGTATAATAGTGCATGTTTTCATATTTCTAAGTAAATACTTTGTCAATTGTTGCTAACGCAGTACCTCCTGGCACAGGTATAATTATACTTAAAAGGAGGTGCTTTCTCTGACCTACTTATGTAAACATAGATAAAATTAATTATTATAGTACTTATGTGGATGTTCATGGGCGTCGGTAGTCATAAAAAGGCTCCGATTGCTCGTTTTCATCCCTATTCTATAAAAAAACTACGGGAAACTACTTGTATTTTTTTCATACCAATTTATAGCTAATTGCAGACCATTGTGCGACCGTAGAATTATTTATCTCGTTCCATCGTGATTCCTTGATCTTGTTTGCAAGAAATCTTGCATTGGAAGAACTGCGACGCGAAAAAAAGAAAGTGAACCAAAATCCCTCGTCACATTTGTGTGAAGAGCGTGACGCAGCAAATTATGTAAGACTACCGTCACTCCAATATAACCCGTCCTGTTTTACATTATCAAATTTACACGCGAGCTCGACGCCCGCCGGTGACATGACGTGCTTATACGTTTTACCAAAGAGGATTTTACCATCACGGGAATATTTTTCGAGGCGTAAAAACTTTGTTACATAACTAAGATCAGGAAGAAGATTTTCGCGGATGTAACTAACTTATAGGTTTTGGTTCTCTTATCTACGTCAAAAAGCGTGTTCTAGTATATCTACTTACGAGTTGTGGATGTACTAGCACACCTCTGCCTACCTCTTCGGGGATAACAGGCGTGAAAGTACTCCTTTTTTTTAATCTACGTCAAAAATCTGCATAATTTTATTGATGTCTTAAGTTTACGTGAATGTTACTTGTTATAACAAAAAATTGTAAAAGTAGTTTTATTGTAATAATCTATCTTCATATATGTACATAAAACAAACAAGTCCCTTATAGCAGTTCGACTGTATGTGATCAACTAACAAAAGGTATTTACTAAAGATCTAGAGAATGGATTTTCATGCGGTACCAATAGAGCTATTCCCGAGGATAATTGTAACTCCTGCTATTAATGGGCAAAGCCGGGGTGGATAAGTAGTATTCACATAAACTACTCCAGAAGAGTTTAATGTTATTTTCGGAATAGGTACCGTGTACAACAAGAAGCACCTTTATCCATTTCCATTTTACGCAACCAGATTTACCATCAAGGGAAGATTTGTCTAAGTAAAAATAGTTTGTTATACACTTCTAAAGTTAAATTAACAATGAGCATGTTTTTGATGGCTCTAGGTTAACTGGGCTAGTAAAGCAAAGCTGTTAATTACCTTGTCCCATAAATATCGGCACTATATTAACGTAAGTTACCGCAAGCACCGTGCTGCTTTTGCGTCGAAAGCTATTGCTGCGGGCCGGCACGACCGGGGAGGTAGATACCTCTCTTACCGAGACTAATTGCTATACTATAAAAAAAAAAAAAAAGAAATTAACTACTCCTTAATAATTTTATGTGAATTTTGGTTCACGATTTATGGAGAAATTAGCTATTTCTTACCTTTGACTTTACTATTCAAGTTCACGCACATGCAATGGATATTGTTTAAATTTGACACAGTTATAAATGTGAATATAACATAACAATATATTTATCTTGAACGTTTGTACGACACGGAAAAAGAATGGTGAATAAACCGGGCACAGCAAGTCTTAGACAAACATTTCATTTTCTTGTTTTTTTTTTAATTTATTTTATAATAACTTACACAAGTGTTACAGCTTAGTTATCCTCGTCAAACCTTTTAGAGTTGTTTAGAGTAGTTAAAAGTTGTTGTTTAACACAACAATATGTAAATAGGTGTAATTAACTTATTCTAATTACATAGCTTATGACACAAATAAAAGAAACAAATTATAATTATCATGCCAAGCGGATTATTTCCGTTGCTCTTCAAGCTTCCAAAATACCTTGTTTTAATTTTTTTTTTAAGAGAGCCAGTACTAATCTTTAAATATTCTCTTAAAACGTCTATCTTATTAAATATTTACGGAACTAGATACCGAGATGTTCTTTCCCCGCAATAATTCTTTCCTTCGGTTTTCTCAATTTCTTTTCCCTAACCCTACTTGTTTTGCTCTAAACAAGTAGGGTTAGGGAAAAGAAATTGTGTGTGTGAAATCTCTAATTAAAATAATTTAATAATTAATTTTATACATATCCTTGTATCTAGTACAGTAAACCTATTAAATAATCTGCTTTCTTTTCCTACTGGTATTATCTTACGAATAGGAAATACTCGTAGCTTATCATAACAATTATTGCCAGTGCAATAATTCACTTTGTAAATCTTTAACATCTCTTAGGTTGCAAGGATTTTGCCATATGTAAGAAGACCGTAATTAATGAACGAGTCGGCATGCGCTTAATATACAACTCGTAGCGTAGACTTGCATACATTTTTTAGCCGGTAAAACTTTCCTAATAATGACAAAATTTACTATAGATCTCGTTATTATGAATCCTCCAATTAAACATTTCATCAATGGTGAGACCTAAATGTCTAAACGTATCTTCACAGTTTAATTTATCACAATTACAATTTCATTTATCTTTATGTAGATAGTCGTGCGCGTGTCATATTACAGTAAGGTAATTTTTGCCTACGGATTCGGCACTCTGTCTGTATGTGTGGACATTTAGTTTTTGGCAAATTTAAAATAATGTCATTGCCATGTAAACATTTTGTAATACGTTCAAAGCCACTCGAGCGTGTGCGCTAGTCAGCCACGGGGAGTGCATGCGGTGTCCTGTACAGTGTGCACCGAACCACGTCGCGCTCCGCTCCGTAGCCTGTCACTGGAAACACCAAACTCATCGAGTTCACACAATATGTGTGCGACATCTGTTCGTGCCCACCTGATGGCCGTGGTAAGCTGTGCCCAAACACGTATGGATATGCGGTATGCATGTTTGTGGACATACCTCATTGTTGGCATATTTATATAATTTGTTTTACTTTACAAGCTCCTACAGTTGTTCACCTGAAACTATATAGTAGTTCTACTAGCGGCACCCCGCGGTTATAAATTAAATTCTGTCCAGTTAGTCGTGACTTCATGATATATTTTCATGACAGATATTAGGGCATACAAACAAACAAACTCTTCAGTTTTATATTGTTAGTATAGATTGCAACAAAACATTTGTGTGAGCGTAAGAAAGTAACATGTTTGCGGTTTGAACCAAGTAGTTTTGAGACGGTGAGATAACTTTTTGTGCGCCGTCAAACTGAGATGCACGCGCTAAAGGTTTACCAGGAAATCCGAACAGATAAGTTTTTTATAGTCAAAATGGGCAAACGAGCAATCGGAGCCTTTTCATGACTACCAACGCATATGGACATTCGCATGATCGTTACGCAGATGCGTTTTCCTGCTATCACCCCCCCCCCCCCCAGAAAAGAAAAAAAGAAAAAACAGAAAAGGCCACCGGCTACACACAAACCACACGAAACCCGACAGCGACACTATCACTTTACGAAAGTATCACGTGAACGAGAGGTGCCTCCTCGGTCGTGCTGACATGTAATGTAATGTACCATGCACGGCACTACCTCGTCCAGAAAGCAAAATATTTGAATCTCTTTCTTTATTCACTATTAAAGCCGCCAAAAGAGATTACAAATAGTTCGATCACTTTGATTAAAGAAAACACCGGCGTGAGCTGCTACATTATCGTGATTCGTGTGGCTACTGTCAGGATGCCAGGAGAGGAGCTATAAAGCCCCTATGGTAATTTGTACGTTTTCAGTTCCTCTTTTTTATTGTATGTTGTACAAATGAACAATCGGAGCCTCTTTACGACTACTGATGCCCATAAACATCAGCAAAATTACTAGGCCGATGCGTTGTCTCATCTCCCCCCAATGGGCCAGCGGCTACTAACAAACCATACGAAACGGTACATCGACTATGTCACTTTGCAACGGTATCGTGCGAGCGGGAGGTACATCCCCAGTCGCGCCGGCCCAATTTCACTGCAATGCAGCATGACACTACCGCTTACTGAAATATTAAAATGGTGTAAGTAAGTATGGAATCGAGTGAATAAAAAAAATATTGTTTTAATTTTTTGTAGACTGTATAAGAGATTTGAGTTTTCTTCTACGCGTAAAGTTAGCTTTTGAAATTAACAATTCATCCAGTAGTTGGAGCTCACGAGGGAGTGAAAAATGGAGATCGCCTTACCGTAAGTGAGTAGCCGACGTTGCCAGGACCTCCCACAGTCATGGCCGGTACCAGTATGTTGTCAGGTATTTTTTGTCTTCAGCTCAAACCTGTTCCAAATACTGGATTTCGTGTCGGTCAGGTTGTTCGCATTAGTCACCACGGACCACGTTTTTGACACAGACGAACGGTCGAAGCTTTGGTCTCTACCGACGCTTATAAACATCCGCACAACCAGAGGAAAAGATTGTACCATAGCCACCACTTCGCGTCGGTGTCGTCTGAGCGAGAGGTACCTTTTACGCCGTGCCGCCCCAATCCAGCTTCGGTACAGCATAGCACTGGATACATTCCATTGCCATCATAAAGACAATGTGAGCGGTAGGGCTTCGACTCTCTTGGCTTTTACTACCAGACGGTGAGCCTAGCAGCAGCTGGTGACGATGATATTTTAAGCTTTCAGCTCATGTTAAAAAGCCAAGCAAAAGTTTTCGCGAGTTAATTTCAGTGTTATGGCGACACAATTTTGCCGGACGCTGCAGCAAAAAGACTAAGCACAGTCGCGCAAATTAAAAAATAACGTAATGTCAAAAGTTCTCATTTCAAAATTCATAATCGCTTTTTTATTTCATTAATTGTAAGTGACCAGTTCCATGTGCTTGTTATAAGCCCGACATCATGATCATCAGACTTTATCGACTTGTGTCTTGAGAGCTAGAAGTCCTGCCCCTGTTGTACCTTTCCAATTCAGTTGCAATACAGCACGGCCCTACCAATCCCTGCTACCAGGCTCTATAAATAGAGCACAATAAACACACGAGTAAAAAGCTCGCTATTTATAAGCGGAAAAACAACATTGTTATCAAGTTGTTAAGCCAATTAACTAGTCACCCAATAGGAAACACATGCTACTAACGACATAATTGACCCAATCATTTTATACAATTAAATATATAAAAATAAACGTTATTGTCGTAAAAAAAAATTAACAATTGATCCTTCTTGAAAAGCTTTTTAATTCTTCACTCAGGTGATGTGTTTGTTTATTTCAATTCACATTGAAGAGCTTTACAAACGGGATATATATAAATTGCATCTCGATTTTAAAAAGCTTTAGAGAAATTTTCACACAATTTCGTTATTTGTTATTATAGTAGTAGTAGGGATTGTGAAATATTTAACATCACAGTATGGGATCCCTTTTGCAGTGTGATGGTCGTTGATCCATATTTATGTAAGGCTAATAGTCCCTTATTTTTCTTGTTGACGCGGGGAAACGTATTTACGCGCCTTCACTGGCGCTGGGTGTGGTCCAGTGGTGTGTGGGACTCGCGGCACATGATTATGCCGAATTCCCACAAAAACCACCGCGAGTGCCATCAGTGCCGCCCTTGGTGCCCCGGAACAACAATCATCAGGACACCTCGACGGCCAGTCAGCCCCCTAAGGGATCAACTCCACCTCCACAGATGGGGTCGCCCAGCACTACAGGACATCCCCACCGACTTTGGGACAGTGCAATGGGGTGAGGTTCCCATCCTCGCTCCTTGCGCCGTGCGCAAAAGTGCCTCCACCTGTTGCTCTTTGGTCCCCTCCTCTTATAAGAGGGGTACCGAGAGCGCTTCCATCTCCTGACTGAACAAAAAAAAAAGGCTTTAGTACACCACGATACACCAACACCTACTAAAATCAATGATTAATCTTAATGCATAAAATATGTATTATGGAGAGAAATAATCTATTATTATTATTATTATTATTATTTAGCAAGCGGTCAGTTATATATGTACATCCACATAACCAGAGCTGTCGTCTACCATAAAGCCTCATTTTTCCCAAGTTTATCCACTTAACTATACGGATTATGTACTCTGAGGAAATCGTTTAAAACGACAGACGGAGACAGAATGCCGAGAGTACCTTCTAGTACGAGGTGGTGTCGTTGCTACATCGCAGCCAAATCGGGTCGGTACGACCGGGGAGGTACCTCTCACTCACGTGATACCGTTTTTAATATGATGGCTATACTATTTTCATAACAGGACCTCAACTACAATTTGTGAGCCCCCGGTGGAGGCCACTGAGGAGGATGGGGTGATGGAGGGCAACGAATCTGCATGATTAGCGCGTGAATGGGTGGGCATCGGTAGACACCAAGTGATGGGTCACAGCAATGCATAATTTAAATTAACTACTACCTGTAACTAATTATATCTCTTTTCTGTAATAAATATTTTAAATGATATGTAAAATTACTTAAATTAATATAAAATATATTTCCGTTGTCTATCTTCTGTAAGCTGCAATATAAGTCCTTGCTTCGTTAGCCTAGCTCTGTATTCTGGGCTAGGCTAACGAGGCCCCATGTTAGCCTAGCCCAGTAATACGTCTACATATAACTAATTACCTATACTTGAGCGAACGTACTTTAGCAGTATTTAAAATTTTATATTTGCTTGTAAAATATTTCGTTATTTCATATTCCAGTGCTTTCCATTTGAACTTAGAATTACATATCAAATTTTTCGTTGAAGCCTTAAGTTTACGCGAATGTTAGTACATTACCATAAAACTACTTTTATGGATTTTATCGCGGTTTATTTAATTAGCCCCCCGTGACCATGGTTGCTATAAAGCTTCTGAAACGCCGTTGTAGTTATATAATTAAATAAACCGCGATAAAATCCGTGAAAGTAGCTTTACTGTAATCATATGAAATGTTATCTCAATGATTTGTCTTTATTCTCACTTTAGTTTCTACTGGTTCCGGTTAGATATTATTTCAAATCAATAAGAAGGACTTGTGTGTTATTTAAGACTTGTGTGTCGGATAGCTATTTAAAACTTTAATTGGGCCCAGTGAAGCCGGCCCTTAGTGTTTACTAACATTTCACTAACATAGTAAAGCGAAGTTTGTTTGCACGACGCAAACAAGCCAAAACTCATGTCTGCGAAGTTGTGGAACTTCCGTTATAACGCCTTTCGAGTTCTAATGAACGGTAATCAAATAGACAAGTCAATATTGACTGCGATAACAGCATTAGGGAATGGGGATTGTGGAAATATGGATGAAAATATATTTCGTAACCCCCCTGGGGCGTTTGTGGGTAAAGCCTGTTTTCATAGGTCGTCGTTGAATTTTCAAAAATCTTTTTTTATGTTAGGGTGTAAGCGAACTGGAGGAAGCCTTTTGGTGACTAGCGACTTTGTCCCGCCTTCCTCAATGGGCCGTTCACACTCTCACATAGACGCACGATCTGCGATTGCATAATAACCACTTTAAGCAGGTGTTATGTGTGAGCTATGGCACCTCGTTCGTTGTTTAGTTGTTTATTATTATCTACTTTAGTTTATTTTCGTAAACCCAGAGGTGTTACGAAATGTACGAATTTTTTATCGTCTTTAAGGTTTTCTTTAGGAGAAGTCAAGCGTTTTATAACGCTATGTCACGAACGAGGATTCAACGCCATATTTTGGTGACTAACGATGCGAAAACGTACAGAGGGTTTTGTCTCCTCAAAGGACTATGGAATTATTATTGAACAAAAATATTGCAAATGATTGTGTTACACGTTCAAATTCAAACTGTTTATTTAAGAAACCTCGCAATTTGATCTAAAACTATACAGTTACCCGAAATCTGATACAAACGCATATAAATATTTAACATAATCAAGTTAATATGTTAACAGATACATAACGTAAAAGTTATTCGTTAATTAACGTTCCATTGCGTTTTTTTTCATTCAGTGTTAACAAAATCCCAGGTTTATACTCCCAACGCAGCAGCACTCTGTTAATTACTAGACTCCTAGCTACATCGACGAACTGTTCGGATTGAAAGTGACGAGTTACAGATCTCATCTCGATTTGCACGTGGAAATCGATATTTACAAAATAGCACGGGCAGTCCGTAATTACTTAAATAAATAGTACACTGCCTGTGTTACGGTTGAGTCGTACACATTCTATTCGTCGATCAAATACGTGAAAGAACTCTAAGTTTCTTTGGTCATGGTATGCGTTAATCTAGGCATAGACTGGAGAAACTGATTATACTGGATCAAATGGAGGGCAAACGCGGCAAATGGATGTGTTCCGAGCTCCGGTCCGACCAGATTAGAGAGGCTGTCGCGGCCCTCTACACTGCAATAAAGCGCAGGACAGGCGTGGTGGGCTATTTTAGAGAAAGAGAGAAAGAAGGTAACAAAATAAAGAGGATGGCTATGAACGCCGGTCATAAAAGGCAGGGCCGTTTGGTGTCCCCCTTATTATAGTAATGTTATAAGGACATCACAACTTTAAGCGACGA
Source organism: Eumaeus atala (assembly GCA_017140195.1). NCBI lineage: Eukaryota > Metazoa > Arthropoda > Insecta > Lepidoptera > Lycaenidae > Eumaeus > Eumaeus atala. The sequence continues at coordinate 406,799 of JAFELO010001603.1, forward strand.
CTGAAAAGTAAGCAAGTAGTCGACGTTACCGGTGTTAATGTGATAACCTGTAACATCGACAACACTATCGAAACCATTCTTTTTTATATGTGGGAAAAACGAGAGTACCTAATCTTTTAATAACGAGCCACCAACTGCTCTGGCTACTCGTACTGTTATGTCCAGAGGTCGGAGGCTTTAATGCTGAATACGCCTGATTATGGCCCATCAGCATTACACTCTCGGAACCTGAGCATTACTCTTATCCCGGCAGCTCAGTCTCTATCCATACATCAAACCTGACGGTCGCGTACAACTTCTATATCCATTTGTAATAAGTTAATTATAATATTTTACTATTTGTTCCTAGCAGTAATAAAATTTATTTTTTAAAAAGACTTTCCATTAAATCCATCTAACAGTACGCTGTCGCACATAGACATTCGCATAATTGTTATATCTGCTTTATGTGGATGTCCATCTTATATTCTCGTCTCCAATGGGCCACTTATAAACCCCATGAAACACAGGAGCATAGCTATTACTCTTAGAGCGGTATAATGTGAACAACAGGCACGTCCCAGCTTGCGCCCAATTCAACTGTAATGCAGCATGGCACTACCTCCTACCGGACTACGCCACTAAAGCGCATAACAACTATGCTGATAGCCTCATTTTATTCTCGCCTCCAATGGGCCAACGGTAAAACGGCAAACTCATAAACGGTACGAAACACGACTGCATAGCTATCACTTTAAAGCAGGTAAAATGAGTAAAAAGTTGCCCTAGCCGTGCCTAATTCAGCTGTAATGTAGTATGGCACTACCACTTGCTTGCGCTGCATAGCGCAAGGAATTTCGCTGCGTTCCGTCTGTCAGGCTGCACGAGTAGACAGGCCTGTACCTATCCCGCTGTTTGATATTTTGCCAACGTCGTAATGTCACTGACAATGCTTATTGAATTTTAAATAATTCAGCGTTATTCATACGCTGTTTAATATTCTGTCATTATTGTCTCCGACTATGCGAGACATGCGGTTTTGCGCGTCTACGGCAACATTTTTACAAAACTCAGTTATCATACTGCAATAAGTCAGTATACTAATTGGAGGACTTAGTACTTGTAGCAAGAGGTAGTGCCATGCAGTAATGCAGCGAAACTTCGCCTGGCCGACACGATCGGGGAGGTAGCTCTCGCTCACATGATACTGGCGTAAAGTGACAGCTTCGCTGCCGCGTTTCGTGTGGTTAAGTGATAAGAGTGCGGTAATGAGGACAACGCACTCGTGTAGCTATTACGCGGATGTTTTCGGACGCCAGTTGTCTCTGACTGCTCGCTTGTACCACTGTAATATATAAACAAAAGCAAGAAAGAAAATTTGCGAACGGGAAAGAACCCTCGATGTTGTTACAAATGTATTATTCGTGACATGTGGCATATAATCATCGGCCGCTGCCACATATTCCTCGGGCATGCGATACTTTGATCAGCCGCTACCTGACCCAAATCGGAGCCGCGGAGCAGGTGAAAGCTATTTCCCTCCGCCAGTGCCGAACCTACGGTTCGATGAATGTTCATTGCATACTAACCATTTAATAACTGCACGTGGTCTTGTAGATGATTGGAGATCTTTCTGTACTCCTATTAAAAGATGAAACACCGGTCTATCATAAATTGAGTAATTGTCATGTTTACGAGGCCGAAATTAAAAAATATATTTTTTTGTATTTTTATAAATCAATGATTTGCAGGCACATTTTGTGAAATATTCGTGCAAAGCCGGCAAATATTAATCCACTAGCGTACTGCTAGTGGATTAATATTTTTCTTGCCAATTAGAGGTTTATGTTTAGATGTATCCGATAAAGGCTGAGGTCAGTGAGGATATTTTAGTATTATAGTATAGCTAAACACAGCCATAACCACTTCACGCCGGTGTCATGCGCGCGAGAGGCGCGTTTTTCCGCACTTTCCGTCACTCATGCAATGAATAATGAATCGATTTGGTCCGGCGGCGACTGCATAATGCATAGATGAAAACACATAATTGTCCAGATGTGAAAGAACTTACGTAATACGTTCAACCATTCATTACGTTTTTGTGTATACGTCTCGCCTGTCATCATCAGGGTTAGCGAACTACTTGCACACGGCGCACGGGACGCGAAATCGTAGTACACTTTGCGTATCTCCCCTCCCGCGACCGCCCATTCAGGTGTAGTGTATCATGGTACCTTTCCTTTTTGTTCCGGAAGCTACACAGCCAGTGACGGACAGCGTACTCACATGACAATCCATACAGTAGCATACACATCAGTTTGTTGGTTTGATGTCGCGGATTGAAGAACTCTTTTCGTGTTGTATAGTTCATGTATCGAGGCAGGATATATCCTGCCTGCTGTAGCCCATAGGCTATAAACCAAGTGAAAGCGCGGGTTGGCGGTGGTACATAACGGAAACAGCCACCATCCTATATATTCTGTATTGGGTGTTTTTTATTTACTTTTGATTGTAATTTACACTTAAAATTAAAACAGAATTGTATAATAAAGTATATCCGTCCCGACTTCGCACGGATGTTTCACAAAATATGGCAAATATTCATTAATTTTCAAAATAATAATATTATAAACTTTCATTTCGGCCTCGTAAACATTACACGTCGCAAAGACGACAAATAATTTTATGACAGCTGGTCCGAGCTCGCTTCGTTACTCAATAACTTCTGCAGCCGCGATATCAGGATTCACCTTGCTATTTCTTTCACACCAAAAAAACATCATCGACCTTTTCATACTGATCTGTAATGTTTTAGAAAATGTTATATAGCCTATGTTCACTATGTAGGATTGCAATAGTAGAACATTTTTCAAATCCAGTATTTACGGTACCTACTTAATGTAATTTGTTTACATTACAAATATACAAATAAACAGTAAAATGTTTCCGCCTTATAATATTAGCACAGATGGGACAGTCGGTAGATAATATGTGACCTGTTCTAAATTACGAAAGTGCCATTAGTGTATAACAGTGTAATGATTGTTAATTACTAAAAATTGTTTATTGTATTCTGTTATATGCGTTCTCCCCGTGATGACCTACGGGGCCGAGACATGTCCTCTTAATTCAGGACTGGTCCGCAAGTTTGCGGTAGCTCAACGGGCTATTGAAAGTGCTATGTTCCGTGTTTCTCTGTCCGACAGAATTCGTAACGAAGACTTAAGGCAGATAACTGAAATAACCGACATCACGCGACGAATAAGCTCGCTGAAGTGGCAATGGGCTGGCCTCACACTCAGAAGAACAGATGGCAGATGGGCCAGTAAGATTCAGGAGCAGAGGCCGCGTTCAGGAAAACGAAGTGTTGGTCGACCGTTTACCAAGTGGGAGGACGATCTCCGTGCAGTAGTCGGTCCGGGATAGATGCGAGTAGCAGGAGGTCGGTCGTCTTGGTCCCGATAGGGGCTGATAATGATGATATAGATGGTTCTATAATATAATCCCAATACAACATGGGTTGACACGGGAATTGATCCCAATTACTGATTATCATGTATACCAGTACAGCTAGAACGAGACAACAAACATAATCATATTCTTCTACGGATAACGGGGCTGACTACACTAGTGCTCTCGTATCCGCTCGCTGTCTGAAGTAGTCCCGAGGGACTATCGATTTCATGCTTGCGGTAAATGTGAACTCTGCGATTCTTAACTGAAACCTTTTCTGTACTTCAATCCTTTCTCGAATTTTGTATCCATATTTTCATTATCAATTAACATCATCGTTAAGGTTTCTTTAGAACTAATCAGAAATTGAATGTATTTTTAGAGTTCCGTAGTCAAATGGCAAAAAACGGTACATTATAGTTTCGTCATGTCGGCCTGTCCGTAAGTATGTGACAGATGTTTTACTCCTATTTTAAATTACTCCCCCCCTCTCCTCTTTTAAGTTACTGAGGGGAAAATTGTAAATATAGATTGGGTTTATGCTATTCCATACATAATTTCAAACGAAAATAGGTTTAAACAAAATCGATTGGGTAGTTCTACACGTGCGATATTTTGATTTGCAGCCAATTGAGTCTACACTGGAAGACGTACAGCCTCTTACCCTGTGGATTAACGACTTGGTTAAGTTTGGAGTGGTTCTGGATGGAAGTGGCTCGTGACTGTGACCTGTGGCGCTCTATGGGGGAGGCCTGTGCCCAGCGGTGGATGGCGTCTGGGCTGATGATGATGAGCCCGACTCCACTCTTGGCCAGTTATATTTTGTAAGAGGCAGTGGCATTGCTACGCAGCAACTGAATCACCGCAACAAGAGGCGACCGAGCGGTTGTTTTATGAGTCAAAGTGAATTAGGTTTCACTGGCCTTTGTATTGGCATAGTAACTATGAGAATGTTCACTGGCGTCGGTAGTCGAAAAAAGGCTCCGATTGTTCGTTAATCGTATAAAAAAAAAGTACAGTGGACAAGCCAACCAAGGAAAAAATAACATAAAAAACATCATCCGTTATATTTGTGGTACCACTAAATATGAAATACATAACAGTATGTAATATGCCTACATAAGCATACATACAACTAAATTACATACACGTTCATAAGATGACTAATGATGATAATATCTGGTAAAAGAATGCCTGAAACATTCAAACAACAGTTTGAAATTGTTGAAGTATTTAAGTCTATAGCGTAGAACTAGTGAGTCTTCGATTAAGCTGTAAGCCGAGGATCTTGTTCGAACGTACGAGTAGAGCAAAGTCGATCGAATGAAGGAATTAATCCTCTAAAGTTCATGTTATCTTCATAATTAATAATAATAATATTATACTCGATATAATCAAACTCAAATCATCATATTACAATAAAACCACTTTTACGGATTTTATGTAGACGTTTCAGAAGCTTAGCAGTAACCATGGTCACGGGTAGACTGAGATGAAGATGTCCAGATGTCACTGTAATGTTATAATTGATTTTACTGTAATGATTAACTGTCGCGTTATATACCTTTGTTATCTTATGTTTTTAAGATATCAAAGATACATAGTAAAAGGACATCTTCTGCAGAGGCTAAGCAATATTTATAATTTTTTATGTATGAAATAAAGTCTCAAAAAGCTGTCTGTCTGTATGTGATCGATTTTTACAAAATCGTCTGAATGGATTTTCATACGGTTTCAACGCATGGATAGGGCGGCACCCGAGGAAGATTTTAGTGTATATCTATGTCCGGTTACTCACGGGCGACGTGGGGGCGGATCACTAGTAATTTAATAACAGTAACTAGACTTAATGTCTGAAGTCTCAACAAAAAAGTGGGGTAGTTAAAAACCCGGTCAAGTTGAAGTCGGCCGAGGGAACCCTCGGGCTTACACACTCGTCTGTTTTAAATGAACGATAATAATTTTGAAATTGTTTTTTTTTTGTAATATTCCTAAAAAATATCAAGTCTTATACGTATATTATTTCTCACATCTTGCCAAATTTCATGATTCGGAGTTAATTGATTGACGTACACAATCTGACGAACAACATAAATATCTAATGCTGTGTAGGTTCCGATTTTGCTTTCCATGTACGGAAGCCTGAAAAGTAAAACAAAATAACATTACTGGTTTAATATCTCTGCCCTAATGACTATTTTACAATTCGTATTTTTAGTGCTGAGTTTGTCTGTAGTTATTTACCAAGGGACTTAGTAATGTTTTGCTTAAAATCTTGCCATTTTGGCAATTGGGACATTGGGGAGGGAGGGTAGAGAGGCAATGCATGAGCATAATAATATTGCTGTTGTTAGTGGGAGTCGTAAAGAAGCTTCGTTTGCTCATTATCCCTTATATTATAAAAAAAGTTATGGATGAGCATAATTTGTGCCCGGGTCAAAAGTGTACACTATTAATCCTTTTTTTAACGCCAAGCCGGTCGATCTTATCTTCGTTCTACTTCCTTGTTTTTATCGTTTGATCCGAGAAGTGAACCCTAGACCTCGTGAAGTGCGGTGGAAGATGTTCGCAACTAGTGATCGACGACACGGACAGGAGCTCAGACACAGCGAGCATCAATCGTTATTAGAATAAAATATCGTTTTTAAAAAGAGAGCCAGAACTCAAAATTATATTAACATTTGATGCCGCTGCAATGTATTTATCATCGTCTAATAACTGTCAACGGGGTTTGTATGATGATTTGTATCCCCACTATAGCATCGCCCGGCGGTTTCGCCCGTTTTAGTTGCGATTCCATGGAAAGTTATATTGCCATGTTGCAGTGTATTCAAATTAGCCCGGTACGACTGAGAAGGTACCTCTCGCTCACACGATACCACCTTAACAGTCATGGCTATGCTGTCGCGTTTCGCGCGGCATGTAGCCAGTGGCCCAATGGAGGCATTGGGTGAAGGTGTCCAATCTGCTTATGTGAATGTTAATGGGCGTAGTCACCAAATCGCTCCGTATGCTCGTATGTCCAGTATCGTAAAGAAAGGGATTTCTACTTTTTTATGCTTTTACTTTAGTCGCCATGTCGTTCTCATTCCAGTCAAAGTACCTACCTACCACGCACAAAAATATCGACCACAAATACCGTCACACCAGATTATGTAAATATTAAATTAATTCTGTTAAAGTGATGTATGATGGAAATTAATAGATACAATCTATCTGTAATGTATAAATTATTACTTAAGACATAGATAGCTTTTATTTTAAGATACCGCAAATGTAAATTGCTTTATCTCTAAACACGATGCAGCTTTTTGTGGGTGTATTCTTTGTCTTTTGAAAAGGTTTTATTGGTTCCTAATTAACCCTTTTTTTCGTTCATTGTATCTGAAATCTGAATAGAAGTCGATTTTATATGAAAAGGAAATTTGTTCATAAAATTTTTAGAGACTTTTATGATAATCATAAGAAAGACTAAATGAAATCGGCAGGGATTTTTCATACATAAGTTGTAACTGTAATTAAAAGAAACGAACAAGTGTAAATTAATAAAGATTTTCTTATGAAATAAACTTCGTCTAAAAAGTGCATAATTATGAAAAAACGGCAAAAATACAAACAATAAGTTCATTGTAACGTAAATAATACAAAATTTACATACGTTTTAGTTTTATCTTGATTTTGTTCTTCGGACTCCAAGTCAACAAACCCGATATATCAACAACACCACGTACATTCATTTACTGACACAAACTCATGTTGTTATCACACAAACAGACACATTTCACATATCACAACTTCACATGCTTTTAATTACAACCTGATATATATATATATATATATATATATATATATATTTAATATTAAGCCGTATACATTTTTAAGACGCGAGGTCGAATACATGCGTGTAGGCAACAGCCAACTGTCACTTAATACATTCGTCGTCCGCTAGTTCGCGTTGTTGTCGCGTTGAAAGAGAAAGCGATATAACACAGTACGTGTGAGAGGGACCGATATATGAAAGCCTCAAAGCTCGCCTTCCTAAACAAAAATACTTGAAGTGTGCATATCTCACGTAGGTATTTCGTTCTCGTTGAGCCAATTTGTGGCCTATTGCGTTGGTTAAAACTGTATTTTTTAACGCTCTGATAGCCGCCCGCTCATTTGTGTCGGCAGGAACTATCAAATGCTTGTTTTATTTGGTTTATTAATCATCTAATATCATCATAACTGTCGCTAGAATTTCATCGTGAAGTATATGTAGCGCAAAAATGTGTTTTATATTTGATAGTATAAAGTTCGTATGTAAGTGTGC
>JAFELO010001603.1:414866-472696 GCA_017140195.1 Eumaeus atala
GTGGCACGTTAGGTGTAGGTGATTCACGAAAATAGAAATGAGTTGTAGTGATTTCCTAGTGCACACGGTATTTCCAATACTTTTATATTCCTCAAAGTTCCGGTCTGTTTTTCTACCACAGACAAGTGACAACACTGAACTTTTCCATTTGCTGCTGAACGTAGATATTTTTAAAAATTTGACCGGTATCAAGAATGTGTCATCATTCGAAATTCACAATTTATATTTGTAATTTATTGCATTAAAGTTGAAATGAGCAGTTTTTATTTAACGTTCAGTTTACGAATCAACTTTCATCACATGAAAAGTAGTAAAAGGCTTTTTTTCCCTATAAAATATTCTCAATGGACTAGAGAATTACATATCAAGGTACTATAATTTTACAAAAACTGAACTGAATTCATTCTATACACGAGTATAGTAGTAGAGTTGTTTGTTTGAAAGTGCATACCTCTGGAACTATGAACTCGGATTTGAAAATATACTTTAGTGTAAGGTAAGTATGTAATCGTAAGGCGTTTATTCATAAATTAAGTTAGAATCGACTTATGATTTATTTTTGACACATTGAATAATGACCGATTTGTAATCTCCTACTTTGTGATTTCTCGTTTAAAGATTGTTTGTCACCAAACGGCTCCGACCGCTCGCTTGTCCCCTTAGGGTGCTAAAATCTTCACCAGTCACGGCTGAGCATGTCTGTGTGTCACTGTAAAATGTATTCTACAATATAAAGGGACAAACGAGTGGTCAGACTACCTCCTACTAACCATTACCTTGCTCGCCTGTTAATCTTTTCTTTTGTATGTTTTATTATTAGTTTTATAATTGCAAAGTGTTATCTTTTAATGAAGTTTTACGTGTTTCTGTTGTAGCTGTGAGTTTTTGTTAAAACAAATAACCTTTTTTTTTCGTTTTATCATACTGATTACTAAATAATTGTATTCTATCAGCCACTACAGGCACTAAGGTACAGAGAATGTCCGTATAATCTTATATCTAGGAGTCTGATTCATGCTTTATTCCTTCTATAATTGCGACTAGCATGCTACGTCTATATTCCAAAAAAAAATGTACAGACAACAGACTGATGGGAATTTTTTTTATAGTACAGGGGGCATACGAGCGGTCGGAGCCTTTTGACGAATACCAAAACACGTAGACATCCGCACATTTGTCATGTGAAGATGCGTTGCCCCCCTTTTCTCTTGTACTCCAATGGGCCACCGGTTAGTCACAAATCGTACGAAACGCGGCAGCATAGCCAGCACTTCGCGGAGGTATTATGTGCGTGGGAGCCAACCGGTCGTGATCAATTCCTCTGCTCATTACTACTATGCTACTAAATGAATATAAAAGCAAAGTTTGTTCGATTATAGTTAATTAAATAATTGATATAGTCAGCAGCCCGGAGGGGGGTGGGGAGGAAGATGCGAGATTCAAATGGAACAAAAGACCATAAGCTGGGAGAAGCAAAGTTTTTCCATTACTATAGGATCAAACGCTTAAACGTTTCTCAAGTACCCACTTAGTGGCCTTTGCCTCAGAACGTTTCAATATGAGCTTTAATCTGATGCAAACACGTTATATTGTTTGATTTTGAGTAAAGTAGCAGTTTTTTTCTGAGTCGAGCCGGCAGTCAGCACCACGGGAAGCTTCTCGATCACATTCCATGAAGGGTTAGCCTTGTCTCTTTATGTGTTCATTGTTCAGAATGGGGTAGGACTGCTCATCTACATAGCATCTGGTTATGCAGCTTTACATGGACGTTGGTAGTTACAAATAACTCAGCTTCTTGTAGAAACAGTTGCCTGTTGACGACATAAAAATTAGCCATTTCACCACCATCTGGCTGAACGCGTTATATTGTTCGGCTCTTAATAAACCAATCTCACTTCTCTATGTCCAGTATTTCTGAGAGTTGCAATACCAATAACAAAAAAGGAAGCATTGGGCGTGCCGATATACGTGGACACTTAAAACTGATAAAATGCCATAACGTGTTAGCACACGTGGTAGATTTACGCGCACGCAAGTAAATCGTAACGCTAAACGAAAAGGCTCGCGCGCCGCGTGGCTGCCACGTATGCTACACATAGCATGTTTCCTGACGTGCACTTATAATAATTATTTCCTACCACGAAGGACGCATTCAATTCACAAACTTAGCACACTGCTGAAATTTTCCTGAGCACCACAGGTCACTACAAAAACAGACATGTCCTGGTAAAACAGATACATTAATTACTTATTTATCTTAACCGAGCATCAGCTGGACGATCATTCCGCAGATACAGTGGCTCCATAATAATTATAAATTTTATCACTTTCGCTCCGATCTTAGAATCCATCCCGCATCCCGCATTCTGCGTACAAATTGAATACGATTGATTAGTACCAATCGTCAGTTCAATCAACTGTTTATTAAGTGTGAAATAACCATGTTACTGACTGAAGTGGTGTTACTTCGAATAGTTGTGCAAGGTTTTTTTGTTGGAAAAAAATTAATATGATTATTTAATATCAATAAATTAACATAACTGTAATAATCATGTAGTGTTGGACGCAAATGTACAATATGCAACAAAAACCCTGTTGTACCTTTAGACACATATAATCGTACATGTGTTTATAGGTGTTCCGTTACCGAAGATAATAGTACGATAAAATCTAATATTGGCCTATAATTAGCAATAATAATTAAATAAATAAATATTAGGAAATGTTTACAATTACCTAAATTTCTGTTCAAATGCCTGCGGCACCACAGCTGAATGTCACGTGACGAGTTCATGACCTGTAGTCACGAGTGTACTATTCCAATGTGGTGATTGGACCGTCAAACCTATCATTTAGACATTTAAATTCACGAATTAAAACAATATTGTAGTTATTTAACATTTATTTTGTATTTTTAAGTTGACCAGTACATCTGTATGACCTACCACGTTTATGAAGACCAATTTTAACTCAAATTTAAAACCCAGGTTTAGATCCAGGATCAAATAGCTTACAATTCAATCTAATTTTTATAAACCGATTGCTACCGCGGATTAACCGGGGGGGGGGGGGAAGTACTCATAAGTGTTCTCTGGACATCAGAGTCTCCATCAAGCGATCAGACTGGCTTACCTGAATAGAAGAAAGATCAATGGTCCTCGTGTAAATTGTTACTATAGACAGGGCCATAAAAAAGTCCCAGTAATTATATTTAAAAGCATTCCCGCCAACTTACACATCGAGCTGAAGGGGGTGCTACAAAATCTTAAAGGATACCGTCCGGAGGTAAATTAATAAATCAACTTCCTTCACTTTTAATGCCCCCAACTTTTACGTTCCTCCTCCTAATTGGGCGAGACTTTATGGTGGAAAAACTCAATTTTATGTTTAAAATATTTAAGCACTGCAAATACGAGAATTAGGGTTCTTTAGAGTGTACCCATAGAGTACCAAAAGTAAATAAGTGCGTTTTAAACGGAATGTTTTATCGATTATCAAATTCCGAAATGTACAATTGTGCGATTTGCACTCATATCTTTTGTACAACTTGCCTTATGGTGAAAATGTGGTCTATGGTGCTAAACCCTCTGCGAAACCCAGCCTGCTCCGGTGGCTAGAATTCGTCAAGCATTGTGGTGAGACTCTTCTAGACTCTTGAGAACAACTTGTACATATGACCGAGAAGTGACATTGTTCTGTAATTTTTAAGAAGTGATTTGTCACCCTTCTCTAAAAACAAAACAACGTCACTTCAAACCTTGGGAGGTTCGACCCGTTGAAGGACAAAATTAAAAATCTTTTTGAGCTCTCTTAGTACATGTTCGCCTCCTGCTTTAAGAATCTCGATTGTAATTCCGTCCTTCACCGGAGCTTTTCCCCTTTAAGCTGCGCAGGAGTTAGACTAATCTCACTCAGGCTGACATCCGGCAGATCGCCTGACAAATGTCGTATTAGGCTTGCACGCGGACCATTGTTTAGGATATCGGGATAAGGAGCGTGCGACGTATACAACTTGCGATATAAAGCTTCGATCTCAGATAAGATCCCAAGCAAAGGTTTCGCTTTGAAAGAAGCTTGACATCGGCAGACGTGACGTTTTCGTGTGCTCTGCGTTCCCTCATAAGTCCTAGCGTCTCATCTGAGAGTTTAGTTCTCCTGCTCGTATACTTCCTCCTACAATATCCCTCAGCTACGTCCCGCATGCTATCATTCCATGCCACTCATCGTCGATTTCCATTGTAGTTTACGACATATCTAGGGCATCGAACCAGTTTAACAATTCCAATTGGTTTTTTTCTGAACCTACCATGGTTAGTCGGAAGTTTGATCCGAGTGTCGACTATACTAATCGGACACGCTTGCGTTGAAAGCCTATATTAAGAGAGCCCGTAACCAATCGGTGATCATTTCCGGTTTCAAGCCTCACGGAGACATTCCTATATATATGCTTTCGGTCCGTCACAATGAGGCCAATCTCGTTCCTTGTCACTGCACCGGGGCTGCACTTCTTATGGGGCTCTTTCTTAAAATAGGAATTCATTAAGAAGAGGTCCTCCGTCTCGAGGAAGTTTACCAGCATTTGCCCTCTACGATTTCGACTTCCGCCTCCATGTGGTCGAAGTAAAATCTGGATCATTGGACCAAGCCTGCATAGCATCTATACCAATGTCTATAGGCGTCACTACTCACAGAAAAACTTCGAAACCTCCTTTTCCCCCCATGCAAAGAAAAGCACTTTATATTATTATTAAACACTTTATATTATTAGATTGGTCTCCTACTGATATGTCATCACTGCTTTTTTAACGTGAAAATGATTAAAATATGATTTTCTTCACGTAAAAATTACCAGGATGAGAATATGAAGGATATAAATCTACATCATGTCAGCGGTTGAGCCCGACTGCCACAGCGCTGAGTTTAATATACAACCAAAAATTGTTGTATATTGAACTCAGCCTGAGGTCACTTGCTTAATAAATCAGAACACAACGGCTATCATAAACAGGCTTATCACTTTGCTCTCAACAAAGGATTCTGTATTCTAATTATATCATGCATTAAAAAAAAAAATTCATTATTTAGTCCGCGACTCCACCAATGGACCTTGAGGTTTCTTTGCGGGAGAGCTCAATTGAAAGCTATATCTAGTTGAAAAACAATTAAATTGTCACTTTCCAACAAACAAATCCATGTTATGTGGAAATGCGTTAGCCTCCTATTCAATCTCCCCATTAGGCCGCCCCGGCTATCACAAGCACTTATGTAGTTTGATTTTTTTCTTTTTTCTTCTGAGGGACCTACTACTGGTTGGCGGCGATATTGCTCCCGCCTCTACAGTTCATCGGACTAGCGAAGACTTTCGTGTCTTCAATGTAATGCGACGTCATAGCGTATACACAATATCACGCTGGAATCATGTTAGCCAGGGGTGCCCATTCACGCGCATTAGCGCGTGAATGGGCACCATTAGGTGCCCCGTAGGGAATACTATGCCGTTACTTAGTAGTTTCATGTCTAAATTGAAAAACTTTCTGCAAAAAAATTACACACATACATTGATAATAATTAATTAACCTGTGTATTAAACACCATCGGAGACCGGCTGGCTAAGTTGGTAACGTGGCGTTTAGTCCGCGTATTACGCCGGAGGCTGCGGGTTCCTATCCCGCCTAGGTCATGGAAATATATGTATTATATGTATTTCCTAGTACCTGTAACACAAGCCTTACGGTACTTACCACAGGACTTTGCTAACGTGATGTGATAAGTCCACAGATATTATTATTATATTATGATTGTCCTTTAACGTCCTACACTATAAGTGGCGTCGAGTCGACAGGGGGCACTGGCGTCAGGGTGTATGTGTTGTTTTTTTATTTTTAGCCTTCATTGTAAAAGTATTAATTTATTTAGTCACCGCGTAGGGGATGATAACACAAGATAAATATTTAAAGCAGGAAATTGACATGCGACAAGAATATTGTAAGATATTTATGTCATGTGTGTATTTCCTGGTCCATATTGTATAATAACTGTTGAAATAATACACACACAAACATCTTCATGCCAGCTCCCTAATGGGGTAGGCAGAGAGAAAGGAATGCCATACATCGCGATCCTTACATACCTGCCTTGCCCCCTCCACATTCATTACCATATTCATACAGACACGCCGGTTGCGAATACTCCTGACACCGTCTTCGGACAGTATATCTGCTTTCTTAACCTTTCACCTGCCATTCTGTCTACGTGTTAAAATGATATATATGATATCTTATCTTTTTAGTGTGTATTTATTTAAAATTATTATAGTATTAATTAATCTTTGACATCTGAGGTCGTATGAAGTAACTGCACAAACGGTTGTATAAACGGCAAAAAGGTATTCTTCCGTTACATTCGAATTTTATCTGCTATTGCTTACGTTCCATACCAATCTGGCCAGTTCGCGGCGCAATTTTACTAAACATAACGCATAAAAAATACACAGTACACACTAATGGCGCCCAATGGGGGCCGCCTACGTTCAGCAGTGGACGGCTATAGGCTGTTTCATTCATACACTAAGTAGATAGAACTGTGCTGTTTTAATACAATAAAACCCTCGCCTTGTCAACGCTACGGCTGCGTGATTTGCTAAATTTATTGCCAGGTTAGGTTGATTGCCAAGTGAGCCCCGCGAGAAGTCTCGTGGCGCACTTGGTACCATGGATACAACAACAACAATGAAATTCCTAGAAACCTTCGTCGCATATCTACGGGAAACCTAGTCCTTGGGGACAAACTACCCGTTGGTGCTAAACTAAGACGAATCTACTCCACTGATGGGGAGTAAGGAAGAAGGATAATACGAGTATGTCTGTGGTCGGCACATCAAAAGACTTCGACTTTTTCACAAACTGCACCAAACGTTTGACTTTCACAAATTGCAACACACGTTAGACTTCACAAACTGCACCAAACGTTAGACTATCACAAACTGCACTAAATGTTAGACTTTCATAAACTGCACCAAATGTTAGACATTCACAAACTATACCAAACGCCATAACATACCGTTCACTTCTTCGTGATCTAAGAGATACAATATCATCATAATCATCATCAGCCGGACGACGTCCATTGCTGGACATATGCCTCCCTCATAGAGCACCATAAGTCACGGCCACTAGCCACTTGCAACCGGTGGGTCCCCGTAACCTTAAACAAGATAATATATTGATGTCTTCAGTTTAAGCGAATGTTACTCATTACAATAAAACAACTTTTACGGATTCTATCGCGGTTTATTTCATTATTTAACTAGCCCGACGTTTCAGAAGCTTTACAGCAACCATGGTCACGGGTGGACTGAGATGACAGATGTCCTGATGTTGCAACTTTTTAAAAGTACCCGAAAAATTATATTATTCACGGAACAACTAAAAATATAATTCTTCGTGTAATGCCTTCATGTTAGACGTCAAGACTGAATTATTGTCAATAGTAAAACATGGCCGTGCGTCCTATGTCAATCAAATTATATTTGCATTTCTAATGGTAGTCGCGTTCTTACTGACGTAGAGCATTAGAATACCACATTGTCAGTGGTGAACATAGGCAATATAACATATTCTTAAATGTTTTGATCAATGCAAAAAAATTCGATAGAGTAACCAATATTTGAAAAAAATATCAGAATAGATACATATTTGGCTGCAAAATTTTTATTTGAAATCACGGGGAAGTGTCTTTACTTCGCGTAACTTATATTTTACGTACCTTATACCTGTGAACTTATCACTCTACGTCAGCCTAGTCCTTTTCTTGTTTTTTGTTGACGCATTTACGCGCCTTCACTGGCCCTGGGCGGGGCCCAGTGGTGTGTGGAACTCGCGGCACATGATAGTGCCGAATACCCACAGAAACCACCGCGAGTGCCATCAGTGCCGCCCTTAGTGAGATGCCCCGGAACAACAAATCATCAGGGCACCTCGACGGCTAGTCAGCCCTCTAAGGGACCAACTCCACCGACTTTGGGACAGTGCAATGGGGCGAGGTTCCCATCCTCGCCCCATGCCCCGTGCGCGAAAGCGTCACCTCCTGTTGCTCTTTGTTCCCGTCTTCTTACTTTCTTATAAGAGGGGTACCGAGAGCGATTCTTCCTCCTGATCTTTAGCCCCCTCTTCTTACACGAGGGGTGCAAAGATGGGGGATCTTTCGGTTCAATTAGCTTCGCCTAGGTACTCCCCAGGCTACTAAGCACGGTGGGTGGGGACGTTAGCCTAGTCCTGTGCTAAGCTCTGCAAGGACTATCACAGGTACTAAACAATGGAAAATATACGTAATACATTACAATAAAACTTCTATAATGGATTTTACCGCGGCTTATTAACTATTTTACAATACCAACGTTTCAGAAGCTTTACTTAAATTACTTTAAAATAATAATAATAATATTTTACAAATTTAAATTTTTTTATATAATAAACAACCATTATCTGGGCGGGATATAAACAAGCAACCGCGAAATAAACCGGCACGTTACGAACTGTGCTAATCGGTTGTTAAACGGTCATGTAAATGGAGTAAGGAAAATATATTTTTATTACCTCCCTGAGAGAGGTGTATTGTACTTTTACAATCTTTAATTGAGAAATATATAAGGAAAAATAAATAAATATGACACTTTAGTATTTATGACAAAAGCGTTAGGTTTTTTTAACGAAGCAACCCTCATCCGTTGTTTACGCATAATTTAACCAGAACATTTTACAGGCCTCCAAGGAGTAATGAGTGGAAAGATAAGAAGTTGTTTTGTAATAAAATGGTTTATTAACTCGCGCGGTGCCAAATTGTTTCTCTCAAGTAAGGACGTGTTAGTCCCTGTGGAAATACATTTTTACTGTCGTTTGGACTTAGTTAATCTGTTTACTACTTTTGCATAATTGTGAAGTTTAGAACCTTTGTGTATTCAAAATTAAATAAAATGCACCATGTCTTGTCATTTATTTAAAGCATTCGAATATTTTTAAAGATTGCTTCAAATTTCCTGTCTCGAAATTAACTCACACTTTCTAGAACGTACCAGTACATTGTTCGAAATTTAAATAAAATATTTTATGTTCATTCAATATGCACTGGACGAGCAGTGAGCATCTTTTAGTACCTGGACACTTCGAACAGGCACGTGAAGGAGCCCTACCATGGCATGGTATGGCTTAGTAGCCTGAGGTGAACCCAGGCGAAGTCAATTGAACCACTGTCACTGTCGCAAAGTTGGAGGGGTTGTCCTGTGTGCGGGGCAACCTTACTGCGGAGGAGACGTCGGTACCCTATGGGACTGACTAGCCGTCGAGGTACCCTGACGATTTGTTATTCCGGGATACCTCACCAAAGGCAACACCGATGGCACTCGCGGTGGCTTTTTTGGGTATTCGGCACTATAATGTGCCGCGAGCCCCACATACCACTGGACCCCACCCAGGGGAAGCGAAGGCGCGTAAATGCGTTTCCCCGCATAAACAAAAATAAAAACAAAAAAGGGCACGAGAAGGAGGCGAGGTACCATGCGTTCGCATGTTTTATGCTGTCGCGTTTCGTACACTTTGTGAGTAGTCGTCCTACCTGAGCACTACATAAAACTACAACATCCCTAAAGTAAGTTCAGCTTACGCAAGACTTAACGACAGTTTTTTGTTTTTTCAGCGTAAGTAGGGAACTAGGAGGATTAAACGGGGCCGGGGGATATGAAAAATGTAAATGCGTGTCCCACACGTAGAGGGTTTTTATTTCTAGCCCGTACTTCAGAAATCGACAACGGTCTCGTTATTGTGAGGTTTTAGCAAACGATTTCCTATCCAAGCCGACAATGTCCTCAAACGCGACGTTTTGATATCGACACTGTTCTGTTGGCCCATAATTTAAAATTATAATTAATCTGGCGACTTTCTTACACGATAGTAGACTAATCATTAATAAGAATTCTGAATCTGTGGACTTTTCACAAAACGTAGGCACAGTCCTGCGGTGCGCGCCGTAAGGACTTGCGTTACACGTATTACACGACAGAAATATACTTAACACTTACATTACTTTGAGAATTTTTATATATTTAAGACTTTAATCATATAAATACTTATAAGTATACTATAAACATCCATGACCTAGGCGGTATTCGAACTCGAAACATCTGGATCAACAAACGCGTATTAACTGCCACGTCACCTTCCGAGCCAGCTGGTCGTGAAAATTTAAAAAGATTACTTCGAGCACTTTGATCCATCATAAAATATTCTAAAACGTTATTGTACATGAAATGGTGTTGTTAGGATCTTACAATGTCTAATAACCGTCCCAATTCGGGAAGTAGGCGACGTGCCCGAGTTCTCGCGTTTGGCCAAATACAGAGAATATTCCAATACATAGATTATAGAACAATCTCGGTAGACAGACAGAGTTCAATAGCGAGATCTGTCACGATATAATACATTACACAGTATTGTAATAAAACTACTTTTACGGATTATATCACAGTTTACTTAAGAATTTTTATAATCCGGACGTTTCTGTTACTTTACAGCAATGGAATGGCACGGGTTCCTCTATTCTCTATTACGATAATACAAAAAAATAAACAATATCCGATTATTAAGATTAATGGCTTGTGCTTTTCTTGCAGGCGCTTCTTTTATTAATGGAGGATGCGCCGTGTTCGCTTTGCCTCTCGCTCATACGATACCGCCTTCAAGTAATGGTTATCCTGTAGCGGTTTGCAAGTAGCCAGCGGCCGATTTGACGGGACGTAGAAGTTAATGGACGTCGATATTCACTAAATTCCTCAGATTGCTCATTTGTCCTCCTATTCTATAAAAAAAAAACATTCGCATTGTCATCAATCACATTAAAGGAATAGCGTCTGACGACGTCTGTATGAACGGGTTAAACTTTAAATGCGCTCGAAGTGTTGTTATACATTACCCGCTACAACAGAACTCAAAGGAATTTATTATGGGGAAAGAAAGCATTGGATGTACATAAAAAAATATACACGGACCGCAGTAACGGAAGCGAGCTCATTAACATATCAAAAAGACGCGTCGATATATTATCATATAGATACACGTCGAATTTCAATAAACCGAAAGAAGGACTCATATATTTAGTGGGGTGTCAGATAATTGAGGCGGACGATTCCCACATCGCTGTGTGTCAGCATGGGTCCTGCAATATATATATATATATAACTAATTGTTGTAACTGGATCATGTAACGGAAACCTGTCGGTTGTTGCGCATGGTTTGTCTTCGATCATGTATGATGTCCTTTCATCAGTAAAAGAAAATGGGTAGAGTAGATAGGAGTAGTACTTGCTTAAACTTTCTTCTTATCCTTTAAAAATGATGCTTGCGTATAATCTATCGCCAGACCAGACACTTTAGAATTTATATTAATAAATTTGCGTTTCATCCAAATCCGTTAACTAGTTTTTACGCCTAAGAATAACATACAAACTTTCGCATTTATAATATTATTAAGAAAGTACAAAGCGAACAGAAGCTATATTTTTAAAGCTCCAGGCCGACACATAACTGAAGCGTGGTGCTTGAAATTCTCTTACTGTTTGTTGGTGAAATTTTAAAATTTTCTCTAGTACAATTGTTGTACATTTTGGTCTTTTAGTATCTAGTGTAAGTAACAAACGGAGTTTTTCTACCTTTTATTTTTGCAGGCAATATGTCTGTACCATTTGTAACAACAAAAAGGTAAGGTATAGGAAGATGTAGTGCCATGTACGAAGAGGTAGTGCCATGCTGCATAGGAGGTGGTAGTGCAATGTATGGCGCATGACAATACATCCTCTTATGCAACGAAAGTGGGCCGGCACGACCGGGGAGCGAGAGGTATCTCGCTCACATAATACCGCCGCAAAGTGACAACTTCAGTGTCGCGCTTCGTGCTGTTTGCGAGTAGACGGTGGCCTATTGACGGGGCGGGAAAAGGAGGGCAACGCAGTGGAATAGTAATTATGTGCGTGGCGTCGGTAGTCGTAAAATGGTTCCGATTTCTCGTTTGGCCCCCTATTTTATAAAAAAAAACAACAACAATATCCTAATGAGATAGATAGAGAGAACCGAGTGCCGTATATCACAGATCATTCTCTATCTGTCTCCTTTCTTCCATATTAATTATTCTCGTCTATCTATATACAAACACGACGGTTGCAAATACTGTTGGAAGTTGAAACTACACCAAAATAATTTTAGTAAAATTATAATTTTAAATGTGAAACCATACTGTGTTGTGGATTGGTGGATTAATATGTGTAGGGTGTTATTTTAGTACGCTGCAATATATTGATGTGTGTTTTAACTACAGTTATAGCAATTGTATTTTCCTACTTAAACATTAAAAAAAAAAGTATATCGGTCATCTTTGACTGTAAGGCTATAGGTGTGCTCTGTGTTGAAGAAACGTCACTTTTTTTTCTTTTAGCGATGTTGAGGACGGAATGATTCCAAATGATGATTAAATAGTTTTTCATTTCCGCCCGGGAACCTATATTTTCCTGCGAGGCACTAACAGTTATTTATATTTCACAAAAAAAAAGGAGCTCCACTCCTTTGTTTCCTGTTTGAGTTGGATTTAATATGAAGATATGATGTCACCATAATCTTCCACTATTGGAATTGAGGATTGAAGAACAATTGATGAATTTATAATTATATAAAGAAAGGAGCATCCAGGTTGCAGCAGGGACTCTCACTCTCGGACAACTGCCCAGATAAGACTTCGTTCCCTCACTTTTTACTAAACCTTGTTAGAAACTGTATTGGTTCTATTGTTTGTTTCTTGTATTGTTTTAAGATTATTCAGATTGTGAATATGGAGAGACCATGATTAAATAAATGTATTTAAAAGTCAGACTAAACCTCTAATAGTATCCTTATCCCCTGAAGTCCCTTTTGCCCCCATTGGTAATTCCTTTTATAGGTATAAATTGTAACAGAGTGGCGTTCCGATCCCTCATGGCTATTTTCATGCAGGTGCTACAGTTTATGTCATCAGAATTCGTTGCCTCAAATTAATAATTTCATTTTGAAGGTTCGCGTCCGGACTATAGTACTCTAGTTTACCAGACCCAGGGAATCATGGCGAGTTAAAAACTTTACGACTTTTAGGTAGAGGTAGTGTCATGCTGCATAGGAGGAGGTAGTGCCATGCGTGGTACATGACACTACGTCCTCCTATGCAATGAAATTGGGCCGACACTACCGGAGAAGTACATCTCGCTCACTTGATACCGGCGTAAAGTGACAGCGTCACTATCGCGTTATGTGCGATTTGTGAGTAGCCGGTGGTCCGTTTGGGGGGGGAGGGACATCTGCGTAACAATCGCATGATTGTTGATGTCCATGTCGGTAGTCATCAAAAGGCTCCGATTGCGCGTTTGCCCCCTGATGCTATATAAAAAGACACTAAATAGAAACAGTGCATCTATATGTTTTACGCCGTAGCAATTCGCGATTTGACGTATTATGCGAAATGTGTTCTAAATAAAAGATCCGGAGCCATGCAATTTATATTTCTGTTCGCGACTCGGAAGGGACTGTTTAATCTGAAGATCCCCACCGTCTCTCTAACGAACTAATTAGGCTGCCGATATTTCCGCTCTTATATTTTACAGAGCTCGGAAATTGTTAAAATTATCACTGTGATTCAGACTGTAAGTAATACCTTTTCTACGTTGCATCAGTATCGCGCTAAAAGCGACGGCTGTGTTTGTGCTTATTTTTTTATAGAATTGGGAGCAAACGATCTATCAGCTCACCGAAAAGCGAGTGTTTACCGCGCCCACAAAAAGCCGCAACACCAGAGGTTTCGCACTCATGTTTGCAATCATGACCCCACCATGGTTCAAGCCGTGTCATGGTGGTGGGTTTTAGTAGCCCTTTAGCGAAGCCAATTAAACCGAACGGGTGCCCTTTGTACCCTTCCTTTAAGAAGTCGTATCTTATAGCTAGCCATCAATTTTAAAGTTGTATTATATGAGTGGGAAGTACCTGCAAGGCAATACGACAAAATCTTCCTAACATACATTTGACATTTCTCCCCGATTTTTTTGTAATTCGAATGCCATTCCAGTTTCGAGGGCATACCTCCGTTCTTTCGGAATTCAATATCAGACGGAGCCGTAAAAATTCATTGGAATCGATCAAACCGACGAATTTTATTTCGTGGTCCGTTGTGCCGCAGATTCCGGCTGAAGGCTGTTCGTATAGTGATTCCGCTGAGTTCCAATAGAGTTTAGTACAGTCTTACGCGTAAAAGGAAAATTTTTAAAGTAAATTTTGAATATACGTGAATTCAATAAAACGCGGAATACGTCACGAAAATAAGACTGATACATTAATAATTTTGATGTGGTTTTGACATTTTTGTAATTTCCTTTTTTTATGGTAACAAATATTTAGGCCAACGGTTTGAAAAATGTCAGGAGCATAATCCCGTGAAACTGTAGCACTGAGAGTAATGTTTACCGAGCTAAACGTAGCTTGCGCACGTTTGACGTGTACCTTACGTCCGTTCTTAAGGAGTAGGCTCCAGTCGCGTATCGGAGTTTATGTTTACAGTCAATTTTGTGCGGTTGAATTTATGCAAACAGAGAAGTAATATGTACCGGATTTGCTGTCCCTCGCACGTGTCGTTCTTAAGTTTGTTATGTTCGCCTCTAGATCAGAAATATATTCGGCAACACCCAATCAATTTTTTCTTCTTTCTACCTATAAATGTTACTAATATAAGCCTAGCTGATTACTTTTCTTGTGAATAATTACAACCGTAATGCCGATATCTATGGGCATCGGTAGTCATCTCAAGACTCTGATTACTAGTCCCCCATCCCCATGAGTATGTACCGTTCGGTAATCTCATCGTTGGATTTGTTTTACTAAGGTATTACTTGACAACACTCCTATGTATTTATGTCATGAGTTTATTGTTTTGCTCGCTTTTGCGAAGATTTCTAAAAATAGTCGCCCAATATCTATATATAAATTAATCTACGATTACATAAGCCGACAAGACAATTTATATTTATAAGAATTCAAATACAACGCGTAGGTGCATTATTTTTTTATGTCATCCAGGGCCGACAGTAATGAATAAAATTTAATTAATGGTGATCTAAATTCATTGAAGACGTAATAATGATCCAGAAAGATTTTCTGATTCATATTATGAGCTATAACTATAATTGATTTATCAAATATCTTGCACATTCAGACTGAAAAGAGGCCCAATACCGCTGCATCGGATTGCGATGAGTACTCGTCTGGCGACGAGACTAGGTTTGGCGTCGTAAGAGGGATCGACACCCCTCTCTCATACAGATGGGAGAGACGCATCACGATATGAGAGTGTTTGTAACAGCAAATTTAACTATTATTATCATGGCCAGAGGGACCAAGAGGGCCCTCCTCCCCCCACTCTGCCGTCCGGGGAACTTCGCGCGCGGTAGCTAAAATGGCCTCGCTGGCGCTGACGTGAACGTCTGGCTCATGGGGTGGATAACGACGNNGGGGGGGGAGGTACGAGATACTGGGGTAGAGGATTACTGGAACCATGATGCAGATTCAGAGTCGACTTGTATTCACCATTGAGCGAACCACTCACCGAGCTCAGTGACGAGTGAGGATACCCAGACTGACCTCAGACTCGTGTAAAGAGCTGTATCGTCTGCGAACAAGCTGTACGTGGCAGATATACGTGAAAGAGGTCTTTTTAGACCTAATTAAAGGGAAATTGCGTGTATTTGAAGTTTTCAAATTCATTTGTAAATTGCGTGTATTTGAAGTTTTCATCACGTACAAGCCCAAATAATTGCCTTATCTAATTTACACAATTGCTAGCACAATCTATATACTTAAACGCAATTATAACTTTATCGTAAACATACACTAGTATTCGGTAGCTATATAATAACATTGTTTAGCTCTTTTTCAAGCGCTGATCTGATTCGGCTGCATTGTAGCATGGCACTACCTATTACTAATAACAAAACTAATACGATGAACAAACTACTCTAAAAACATTTTAATTTATTCTTTGGCACTTTGTATTTTCCACTATATCTGTTCCCCTGTTATGACTATAATAGGGATTTAAATAATAAATGTTATAGGTTGTCCCTTATATGTGTTAAAGACTACTTTGCGAAAAGTGCAGAAATATTTATTTTCGACAGTACATTCGTTTCACTAAAAGCCAGTGGGTAAAATGAAACAGAGTTTTACGGGCAACCTTTTAGTACCGAGAAGGTGTGATATTTGATCATCATCAGAGCGTTACCACCTCGCTATCTTTTGTTTCAAAGATAGTGAAGTTGGTAAAGACAAACTGTACTTATTACAGAACAAAGACCCCAAAAACTGTCTGTATCTGATCGATTCTCCGTAACTTCGTGAACGGTTTTTCATGCGGTTTTCACCAATGGATAGAGTGATTGCCGAGGAACGTTTTATAATTACCCCTGTTATTTAATAGCGAAGCCAGGGAGGAGTGCTAATATGCTTATTAAATTAACGTCTTATAATTCAAAGTTTACAATGCGATTTGATTAAATGTTCGTAGCAGATTAATGCAGACTAGAAACAATCTAAATACCAATACTCATTAGTCACACTGGGAGTGCGTATTTTATTCCATTTCCTCTTGAAACTGTAAAATGAGGACCACGATGAATCCACAATACAATTAAAAGTTTAATATTTCTGCATGTAGGTATTACGAGTGAGTTTAATAAATTAGTATACCTATTTAAGTATTGTGTTTAGCAGCATATTGTGTAACTATTTAAGTATTGTGTTTAGCAGCATATTGTTTAGCAGCATATTGTATAACATGCATCCCCATAGAGCGCCTAGGTCACGATCACGAGCTACCAGCATGCAGCGGCTCCCTGCCACCTCAAACAAGTCGGCCGCGGCAGTCCAGCGGGTAGGAGGCCGCCCTACACTCCGTCTTACCACCACTCGGCAACCTTTCTCCTCCAACGGTTATCGGTTCTGCGAGCAATGTGGCCTGCCCATTGCCACTTCAGGTTGCTAATTCTTTGAGCTATGTCGTTTACGTGGTTCTCTCGTGGATTTCCCAATTTTGGACCAAGCACCAAGCATAGCTCTTTTTGACACCAAAATGTTTACCCGATCACTTTTCTGGTCATTTTTATTTTTCATCATTTTTCTGCACTACGTGTACGCGATGTTTTCTTTAGGTGCAGTATTTTAAGTTATGAATAAATTATCATTTATTTATTTAGAATTTAACATAAGTGGGCGTGATAAATAGGATGTATGACTATTATTATTACCTAACGCGAGGTCCATCGCTCCCTTCCGCTCGCCTAAGTTTCCCTACGGCCGTGTGTAATGTGACATACATCGGATAGATCATTTGAATAATAAGTAGTGCCATGCTACATTGCAGCCGAATTGGTCCGGGGACGTACCTCTCGCTCATAGGACACCGCCGTAAAGAGAGATCTATGCTGTACTCAGAGACGGTACGAAACGCGCGTGCCATCTCCGAGTAGCAAACAGTCCATAGGAGTGGAGAAGGAAAGGAGGGCAACACGTCTGCGTAGCAATAATGCGGATATTTATGGGCGTCTCTAGTCGTCAAAAGGCTCTGATTACCTCTATACTATAAAAGAAGGCAAAGGACAAAATATTTTCACTTAAAAATATAAATTCCATGTGTGTTCTGTATTTCTCTGGATATGTCGAGTAATTGTTCACTCGTATGGGAGTGTAACGCTCACGCCCCAGGCTCCAGGCTCCTGCTGTCGCCAGGATACAAGGTAGACTGGGATACTTAATTAGATAACTTGTAACGCCCAGCTGTCGCACTAACTTTGTCAAAACCCCTAATGGGTTAATTGACGAGTAAAATTGTAGATTAAACAAATGTCAATTGTTTTTTTATTATTATTAGTTGAATGCAGTTCATGAGACGCAAAGTGAGAGCTATCTCTATGTTTCAAACTGTTGCTACCTTATAATTATTAACTGGTATAAAAAAGAATTGAGTGTGGTAAAGTATTTTAATTGTAAGATCCCATCATCACACTTCGGGAGTATACCCTTATAAACTTAGATCGCTAATACTGATAAACAAAAAAAAAGTATTTTGGAAAACGGCCCACATTCTACGACGTAACCTCGATAATGTAGGAAAAAACCTACAGGCCAAATTGTAAATTTCCTTTTTAAAGGAGCCTCTGTGGTGTAACGGTGCCGGTGTCGCCTGTTAAGACCGTTAGCCGCGTGGGGTCTTACTTTCGATCCCCAGGTAGGGCAACTATTATTAAAAATGTTTTTCAGATTATTCTTAACATACATAACACTGTTCGGGATTGCAATGTGCATTATGAGATCATGGGCCCCAGTACCTTGGCTAATCGTGGGTGTGTTTAATATATCTACTGGACTTACCAGTTGTGGATGTACTGGCACACACCTGCCTACCTCTTCGGAGGTAACAGGCGTGAAGGTACTTTTTTTCCTTTTTAAAAGTCTGTTACTATTTTTATGGGTGTGTGAAATAAGCATTTTTTAAATTCTTTTATTTATGTTCATAAATCCTTAAAAATAAATTTTGTTATTGTTATTCTCATCTTCACTCTAACTTTCGTTCTCATCAATCTCATTCTTACTACTACTCCTAGTGTTCATACAAGTTAAATAAGCATTTAATTTGGATGCAAGTCGCATGTCATCGGCTGACTTAACATACAAAGAAAGAAACCTATTTACTACCATTATCACATAGTAAGATAATGAGAAAGGCGAATATAGTGCCATGCATGGTGCGTGACACTACATTCTCCTATGCAATGGTATCAGGCCGGCACGACCAGTAGAAGTACCTCTCGATCACTTGATACCGCCGTAAAGTAACACCTACGGCGACGTCCATGATCAGGCTCCGATTGCTGTTTTGTCTCCCTTAACTACCAAAAAAACATCATCATCAGCCCTTATCGGTCCACTGCTGGACATAGGCCTCTTTCAATGAACGCCAAGAAGAAGCGATCTCCTGCTACACGCATACATCCACATTCTTATTTCAATAATGACAACGGTTATACAATTACTGAATTATTCCGACTAAAAAATTAAGTTAAGTTTGAAACTAAGCGGCCATCGTAACTGGCGCAGAAGTTATAATTGATTTTCATACTATTATTAAACTCCCGCAGAAGTTCACCAGCGGTGAAGCACCATGAATATTAACATTTTATTTGCTTTGCTATATCAGTTGATATTGTGAGATCAATAACTTGCTTGCACAAAATATGAATGCACATTGAAGTAAAAATTATTTACTTTTGTTGAAACTGGATGAAGCGAAAATTTATATTTGTATGTTGTGTTGCACTCTCAGAAGTTTCCAAAATTTGCTATTTCATCCCATGTTATTCGCCGGTAGAAATTGTAAAAATGACGGTGGGCCAGAGGGTAATATACTCAGGCTATCAAATGGTAGACGAGCCAATAAATCTCTGGAGAGAGAAAGAGATTCTCTCAGCTCAGTGGCAAAAATTACGCGATATGAACCTAATGCCTGCCGCTCATGATTCCGAGGAGGAAACCTTTGCCCACATGTGATATGCTCGGATAAGGGTTACCGCCGACAGAACAGAGTCGCCTGCTAGTTAAAATTTGTCCCATATTAAGGGTTAACTTATGGACCTGTATTGGTCAGAAACAGACTCTGTCTCGAAGTGGACACGGCCTGCTTCGCCCTGAGCAGATATCTGTTGCAGGGCTGGGTTTAAAGCGACTGGGCATATCACCCCCCTTCCCCCATCGGAGCATTACTCGCTGCGATCAGCGAGTTACTAGTAGTGTTCTTATTCAAAGTATAATAATTTTTCCACAATGAAGACGTAGAGACAAGATCGTCCGCAATCTATGATTTCTTATCATTTACGCAGAAAAATTATTGAAAAGCTTTTACCCTCATCTTAGGTTCATTAGGAAGTCAGCTATAGAGCAGGACAGAGATCTGGGTAAGAGCAACAACTTACCTGCCTGTCCCCTCTGCGTCTTGTTCCGTCTCCCCACGGCGGGTGACACCAGGCTCAGCGCCCGCTCTGCCCGGGGCAGCTGCAGGGTGGCCGTGCTGGGCTCCGAGT
The DNA here is from genome assembly GCA_017140195.1 of Eumaeus atala. Classification (NCBI taxonomy): domain Eukaryota; kingdom Metazoa; phylum Arthropoda; class Insecta; order Lepidoptera; family Lycaenidae; genus Eumaeus; species Eumaeus atala. Next base: position 435,049 of record JAFELO010001603.1, read on the forward strand.
GTCTGGCGCATATCACCGCCTCCACCATCGAGTCGATGCTCGCTGAACGCGGCAAATGACCGTCTGATTCTCGTCTGTAACAACACACATATTTTCAATCTTAAATTAATGTTAAGAAATAAAATGATTAATTATTAAATGCTATTGCCATTGTTATATCCGCTAATTACAAGAAACAGCTGAAGCAGGGTTGTATACGTCCTGTCTCGAAGAGAAATGACGACGTATTCAATTATGGTCCTATCACATTTCTGTCAACTATTAATAAAATAATTAAGAAATATTCCTGTGAGCAAATTCATTGTTTTTATTTAAAAAAAAAAAGGTATTATATCCAGATCTCAATTTGAATTCTAGACCTGTAAAAGTACAACAACTCTCTTATCTGAATTTAAAGATTGCATAAACTCATGCCTAAACTCTAGAAAGATATTTTAGCTCTTTATATTGACTTTTCGCGGGCATTTGATATTTTAAATCATCTCAAGATAATTAAAACAACTAAAAACTGTGGTATACGCGGCCTTCTATTGAAATGGTTTGAAAATTACATAACAGACAGATCATACTACGTTAATGTTAGCAATGTCCATAGTAATGAAATTTCCTTTGATGAAGGAATAGCCCAAGGATCCGTGCTGGGACCTCTCCACTTCATTTCTTATGTTAATGACATGAATAACGTCCTCAGTCACTGCAAATCCTAGCAGTACGCCGACGACACCTGCTTACTAGCTGCGGAGCGAGATGTTAACTCAGCTTTGTAAACAGTGCAACAGAACGTTTATAGTGTTTATTACAAAGTGGTGCCGTGACAATGGGTTAGTCCTTAATGCAAACAAAACCATATTCATTCATATCTGTTCTCCATATAACAAAAGTCGACATTACGTATGCGGGGGGTCCAACGGCTCATCAACATCTTTGCTTCATCATCATCATTATCAGCCTTATTAAGATCTGATAATTGATAGAAAGTCTAACTGGTTGCCACATATGACGCTGATCTTTATACAATTAAACATAGAATAACTTTCAATGTCAGACTCCTGTCATATAACGCTCATGTTGACTCCATAATTGGATACGGAATAACAAGCTATGGGCAAACATTTAAAACTCATATAGATTGTATTTATAAGCTACAAATTAGAATAATAAAGAAAATTGTTTCGTCTAAGATTACAGATAAGTGAACGAATGGCATAGACGTATTTAAACACTGTAAAGTTATATACAGCCTTCTAAAGGAACAATACATTAATAAAAATAGCCAGAGAGATACAAAACATAACATTCAACTTTATGAAAAAGTAGTGCCATGCTGCATAGGGGAAGATAGTGCTATGTAAAGTGCATGATCCTCATCCTACCATGCAACGGAATCGGGCCGGCACGACCGGGGAGGTACGTCTCGCTCACAATACCGTCGTAAAGTGACACCTATGGTGTCGCGTTTTTGCGGTTTGTGAGTATCCGGTGGCTCATTGGGGAGGGGGGGGGAGGGAGGTGAAAAGGAGGGCAACGCATCGGCATAATAATGTTGATGTCCATGGGCGTCGGTAGTCGTAGAAAGGCTCCGATTTTTCGGTTGTCCCAATATACTATTAAAAAAAAAAATCAAACACGTCAACTAACAAAAAATTACAATTATCTAGAGCAACATTTGTGTATGGTGAAAGAATCATTTCATATATCACCCCATCCTTATTTAATAAATTAAATCCATGTTTTGTAAAAAAATATCACAAAAAATAATATTAAACAGAAACTAAAAACATATTTTTTTAAATAATCAGTGAACGACAAGTTTCTATTATAGATTACCATGTATTACTTATTTTAATAATGAATAACTAGCTGAGCATTCCATACTCATCTCTGTGGTTTTTGGTCTGCTTAAATAATAATTATTATATAATTATATCAGAGAAAAAAAAATGTTAATAGTTTCGACGATATACCGGTTCAGATTTTATATACTTCTTTTCATATTAGGAAGAGGTAGTACCATGCTGTATTGCTGTTCAAACGCCGCGCATGTTAAAGAACAAAATTGAACGTTATCGCGCATGATTCAAAGTACTGCTTACATGTTTTGAAAAATTTCTGTTATTTCTTACAGATTACATGTTTTTACAGAGTATATCTAGTGCTGTACTTTTGGAAGAAAAATATCGTGGCACATTAATTGTGGAATGAGCAACTGTTTCGTGGATTTATTCAATTAGCAAAGATCCAGGTCCTGACTAATTCACCTACAATCCAGCATGGCACTACCTCTTACTAGAATATGTGGAAGAAAAGTCAAAATAACAATATATCATGCGTATGCAACGGCAATTATTGATAAGTGTGAGTGTGTGTGTGTGTATGTGTGCGTGTGCGTGTGTGTGTGCGCGCGCGTGCGAGTGTGCGTTTGTGTGTGCGTGTGCGTGCGTGCGTGTGTGCGTCTGCGTGTGCGTGTGCGTATGCGTATGCGTGTACGTGTGTGTATGTGTGTGTATGTGGCGGGCTGTCATTTTTAATAGCATAAGAGGGCAAACTAGCAAGCCTTCTGATGACTACCGACGCCCATGGATGATTTACGAAAATGCGTTTATCCCATTCCATTTGCCATAATGATACAGAATGCGACGTTTTCAAGACAGCTATCCCAGGTCTAGATGTTAGACTAAGGCGAATTAAGTAATGACTAGAATTTATGTAGCGTCACATTGAGCTGATCTATTCACTTCTTGATGGAAATCCACGTTAACACGATTTAGGAATCCAGGTCTTAGGAAGAGGTAATGCCATGCTGCGTAGGAGGAGGAAGTGCCGTGCATACTGCATGACAATAATGAATGGGGCCTCCACGACCGGGGACGTACCTGTCGCTCACATGATACCTCCGTAAAGTGACATCTTCAGTGTCCCGTTTCGTGCGGCTTGTGAGTAATCGGTGGCCCATGTGCGGGGTGAAAGAGGGCAACACATTGGCATAGTAATTATGTAGATATTCACGGGCGCCGGTAGTCGTAAAAAGGCTTCGATTGCTCATTTGCCCCCTATTCTATAAATTTTTTTTTGACTTATCATCATTTCCTGTAAAAATATTGCCTTTCGTTAACTATAGACGCTCATAAACATCCGCATAATGGTTATCGTAATGTAATATGTGGAGGGGAGGAGGAAAGGATGACATCGCATCTGAATGATAATAATGATGCTGTTTGTTTAACAATATGGAATGTGTGATTTCTCGTCAGCCCCCTTATCATCATCATCATCATCATTATCATCCCTTATCGGCCCACTGCTGGACATAGGCCACTCTCAATGAACGCCAAGACGACCGATCTTGCATCCAACCCGGGCCGGCTACTGCACGGAGATCGACTTCCCGCCTGGTGAACGGCAACCCCCTTATACTATAAACATTCTAAAGATAAATATTATATTTCTGTAACATACTTTTTACATTCACGTAAACTTAGAAAATCATTAAATCGTTCCGTACGTAGCCAGCCTTAGTCATCACTATTACAACGCAGTATTTGCGAACTAAGAAAGTTTGAGTCGGATTAAAATGCAAATGGGCGGGCAAGCAGGTCGGCGGCGGCGGGCGGGGGGCGGCGGGCCGACGCCGCAACGGCTACGATTTCTTTAGCATCGACTAACGCCAACACTATTCATAGATTTATAAACTTAAAAACCACGTAGAATTATCTAAGATCTAGCTCGGTTCGTAACGTGGCGGTCCATTCCGCGTGTTGCCAACGGTTGGGTTTGTCCCGCCCATTTCATGCACGTGTAATATACATGAGGTATTCTATAATAAAATCTCGCAACCGTCGTGACCGTATGAAGCGAGCAATGAATATGGAGGAGGCAATGCAGGTATGGAAGGATCGTGATGTTCGGCATTCCGTTCGCTCTGCCTACCCCGTTAGCCGGCGTGCCATTTGTATCCCTTGTGGTGTTAGGTTTTGTGAAAGATATTAAATATATTTCCGTATTTGTAACACAAGTCCTTCCGGTTCTTAACATAGGACCAGGCTAAAGTGTGATAAGTCCACAGATATTATAATTATTATATTATATATTGCTTTGGCCGGGTAACTTTTATAAATCGCCGCTTCCCTTCCTTTCATGAGCGTATTTTGTTTAAAGAAAAGAACGAAGATTTACAAGCCATATCAATAGCTATCTACCACTCTAGTTTTCCTTTTATCGAGATGCATATTTCTGCGGTAGAGAGTACTCTGGTCTCGTTGTCCCACTCACAGCTATTCGATAAAGCTATATTTAGCTTGGCGTTCCGTCTACAGCATAGTCCCATATCCCCCTTCTTCAATTATATGTGTATTTTGGACGTAGTCAACGAAGATTTTTCCCAAGTGGCCGACGTACTTTTCTGCAACAAATCTGTAGCCTCAAAAGCCGGCTTAAGGGCTGCAGCTTAGGCTGCTAACTACTAGGCGATTGGTAGATTGTATAACCGTGTTATTACGTAGTAAAATCATACATCTCACTAATGGTATATACGCAAAAGTTTGTATGTATGGATGGATATTTCTAACTCTTTCACACACATACTGTTGAACGGACTTTGATGAAACTTGGCATGTTGTTGTGTACTAGAATAACACATCAGCTACAAAAATACGAGCTTTTCTCGTGGTTTTGTCTGTAAGCCCTGCGGCGAAGTCGCTAGTCTCCAAAAAAAACTCATCATGCAGCTGCGTGTAACACATACTGTATTTAAATGTTTACGACACTTGTTAGTTTAAATTGATTGCTTGAATTTGCGTTTATATAAATGGCCGTGGTACTCGCAACTCTTCAAAGTTATACATTCCCGGTGACACGGAAAAAGCGGTTTATAGAAACCGTGCGTCTAGATTATTACGCTAACAAGAGTCTGAAATCGTACTTTTCGTAATATTAACAATTAGATAACGTCTCATTATCAATCACTGACGTCCTTTCTTTTTTAAATGTTTAATGTCCATCGGTTTACAAAAATAGAAGATACACGATTTTATACCAAACTGTCACTCAGCAAACAAGGTTGTACATCTTTTTGTAACAACCTTACGCACATTTTTGTTTATGGCATAGGGGGGCAAACGAGAAATCGGAGCCTTAGGATGAGTACCGGCGCCCACGGATATTCACATGATTGATACGCATCTTATCATCTTCCCCCCAATGAGCCACCGACTACTCACAAACAGAACGAAATGCGACAGCGTGTCATTTTACGACGGTATCAAGTGAGCGAGAGATATTTCCCCTGTCGTGTCGGCCCAATTCCACTGCATAGGAGGATGTGATTTTAAGTCGCTATCACATAGCAGATTCTATTTGGAAGAAGTGCATAATTTAAACATGCTTTTTAGCAATGTCGTGCGCGTGATTTTAACTTATTTTTGCAGTGCATAATTTTATCTTCAGATCTTTATCACGGATGCTTTTAAGACTCTGGCCGTGTATCTCGATATTTTTTTAAATCACTGTTAATATAAATACTCGTTTATATCTATTTAGTAATATGTGTCCAAAGGGCGTGTTTTGACAGATATTGTGCTGTCTCCATATATCGCGCAGGGATATAATATTCCTCTCGCAAACACAACATTCATTTTATGAATTAACTAGGGACCCGCCCTGGTCACACCCGTGTATAACAGGGGACGGATCTTAGCAAATTGTACACCAAAATTTTCCTCGGTAATTGCTCTATCGATTGGTGCAAGCCGCATGAAAATCCGTTTAGTCGATTTTGTGAAAATCGATCACATACAGAAATGCATCTTTTAGATACATGCCCGACTACAGAATGGCAATAAAGGTTAGTTATTACTTTATTATCGCCTCTGTGGTGTAGCGGTGCGAGTGTCGCCTGTTAAGACCGTTAGCCGCGTGGGGTCCTGGGTTCGATCCCCAGGTCCAGTATCTGTTATTAAATGTTTCTCAGATTATTCTGAGCACGCATTACATTGTCCGGGATTGGAATGTGCCCGAAGTGGCCGTAGGCTTGCCACCTATGACATCATGGGCCTCAGTACCTTAGCTAATCGTGGGTGTGCTAGTAATATCTACTGGACTTACGAGTTGTGGATGTACTAGCACACCTCTGCCTACCTCTTCGGGGATAACAGGCGTGAAGGTACTTTTAATTTATTACTTTGACCAGTGTACAGGTACGTTCCACTGTTCAATTAAACTGATCAATCATATCAAACACAAATCATAGTTTTCACTATTGAGATACTTATTGAAACATTTTGAGCTGCCACTTGTTTTAGTACTTATTGAAGTTACGCTTCGTTGGGTGTGTTAGATAAAGATGATAAGAGGCTTTTTAGGAAGCGCGCACACCGTCACGAAAAACTGACAGCCTGAAGTTAGCTATACTCAACATTTTAGCTCGTCTCTTGTTACTTGTTATATGTACACAAGTACACACACACTTTTTATTTTTACAAGTGTTTTTTTTATAATAAAGGGGGACAAACGAGAAGTTTAATCCTTTTTATGATCACCGACGCCCATGAATATCTATGCCGGCATAATTACTATGCCGATTCGTTGTCCTCCTTTTCACCTTCCCCCAAGTGGGCCACCGACTCCTCACAGACCGTTAATAAAAATACATGTGGTCTCAAATGAAAATGGACACACCCTCTAGAGATGCAAGTCGTGTTGTTCTCAAATTTCCGGAAAATTTGTTCGGTGCTTCCAACTTTCGTAATACGCGAGACAAACTTAAAGATTTATTGTATTTATTACACACACTGTCATTTTACAATATCTTGTGAATATATTTATGTTCCCGTTATATATTAATTTTATTATTGTCATTGGTTCTTCGAATACCACCAGTTTTGATTCCCCAAAACTCACAAGTTTGTATTTACACGTTGCTCCCTTTTAAACATTTCCATCAATCCACGGCCTACGTTCAGTAAATGGCTGTGACATTACAAGTGTAAAATGACAAAGGTTTTGTGCCGGTGCCAAAACAGACAATACGAGGCTAGGTCTGACGATATGAAACAAGGTCAAGGGTACTCTTTATATTATGTAGAAATGAAATATCTACAATAGGTAATACATGAGCTGAGTATTTATATTTTATATATTACTAACAACAATAATATATATGTATTTATCACAACACGTTAGCCAAGCCCTGTGCCGCAAGTACCATAAGGACTTGTGCGACATGTAATAGACAACTGTAATATACTTCATATTTTTATAACTTTATTATACTTAATGGGGTTACATTTTATACACTAAATTAATGATGCTATTTCTAAATGAAACGGGATATGCCGCTTATTTTTTAGAGATACGAAAAAAGATTTAAGCGATATAACAACTAGAATTGATCATAAGAAAGAAAAATAAGCTGCACAATATTATGAGAGTGGGTAATTCAAAAAGAACCGTTGGAGAGCTTGCAGGAAAAATCGCACAGCCGAAATGAATCCTCCCGACGTATTGGCCTTAGGACGAACTCGGACAACACAAAGGTCCACGTTCAACGTCCACGTTCTTCCTGAACCGGTTTCTCTGCCCGACAGAATTCGTAACGAAGTTATAACTAAAGTAGAGTTAGAGAACTAAAGTATCCGATATCACGTAACGAAGTTATAACTAAAGTACAGTCAGAGAACTAAAGTATCCGATATCACGTAAAGAAGTTATAACTAAAGTAGAGTCAGAGAACTAAAGTATCCGATATCACGTAACGGAAAGGCTCGCTGAAGTGGCAATGGGCTGGTCACAACACTCAGAAGATCAGATGGCAGATGGGTCAGTAAGGTTCTGGAGTGGAGGCTGCCTTTACGGAAACGAAGTGTAGGTCAACCTTTCACCAGGTGGGAAGACGATCTCCGTGCTGTAGCCGGTCCAGGATGGATGCGAGTAGCAGGAGATCGTAGCCAAAACGTGGCGTTCATTGAAAGAGGCCTATGTCCAGCAGTGGACCGATAAGGGCTGATAATGATGAATGATGATGAACTCAAAAATAATGAAATGTTATAGCCCTTTATATATGTTAGTAAGTTATTTATCTGAATTGTCAACTGAAATTAAAATGACTAGCAGTTCAATTGACTTCATATAATATGGAAATTGTTACCAAAACACCTCCCGCTCACATGATCCCGAAAAGTAACAATTTTGGTGTCGCGTTTCGTGCGGTCTATAAGTAGCCGGTGACACATTTGAGGGAAGGGGCAACGCAACGCCATGGTAATTATGCGAATGCGAAATACGAATACATACATAGGCAGCCAAACACAAAAAATCTACCTACCGCAGTCGGATAAAAAGATTGATGAAGCGGCGATAAAAAGTATCGCATAAACATTACTCGAGCCTTTTGATCTATCGGGTGCTGTACCGTTTAGGTTAAGATGCTGACAGGCCGCTGACCCAAATGTGTCACATCCCGGATCACGAGGCCACCGGGGCAGACGGGGACAGCGGGGCCCGGGGCGGTGTAAACAAGTTGATTACACGTCCCACGTCCGAACTGTAACCCGACCTGGCCGTATGAGGTTACTGGCCTTATGTTGATCAATAAGCCTTATTCAATTCTACACGCAAGAATCACTCCAATCCCCTTTCGATCTAGTCTCGTCGACGAACAGCCGTATGAATCCAATGAAGCTATACAGGGCTTCTCTTCGCTTCCACAGCACAAGTTCAGGTCGGAAGAAAAAGAAATAACCCCAAACGATGGCGCGTCTGTTTACCTGCTCTCTGTACTACATCCGACCTTAACAGACCTACAGGTCATCATCTGTAGCTCTGTTAAGGTCAGCGCCGTGGCTAAGATCTGGGCTGGTATTGTTAAGGTCAGCGCCGTGGCTAAGATCTGGGCTGGTATTGTTTAGAGCTAATGATACGAGAAGGTTCTTCGATGGCTTGTGTTAAGTGCATATATAAAACCTCCGATACTGCGGCTGTCCGTGGGCGTCGGAGATCACTCACCTTTCGGTGACCCGACTACCGTCTGTCTCCTATATTATAAGAGTCTTAATATAGGTTACCATTGATTAGGAGACAGTGTCGTTCTCACATTGTCCTCGGGTTAGCTTCTCATCCGAGGCGATAGTTTTTTTGTACGAGAACATGCTGCATTGCATCGTAATTGGACCGGCACGATCGGGGAGCTCTCACTTATATGTCACCACTGCAAAGCGAAGGCACTTATTAAACACTTATGAAAGATGCCGTGTAGTGACAACTTCGGTATCGTGTTCTGCTTTACAAGTACCCGGTGGCCAATTGGAGGGGAGGAGAACAACGCATTGGTATAGTGATTATGCGGATGTTTAGGGACATCGATAGCTAACGGCTTTGACTGCACGTTTGTCCTTCTATAATATAAAAAAAAAAAACAAAAAGAAGTGTTTTATTGCTCCAATCAACCCGATTCAGTTATTAATTGGCAAGTCTGGTACTGACTTCTCGTAATATCTGCCGCAAATTTTGATCTCATCTAACTGGCCTAATGAATATTCGGATGGGGCTCGCCGCCGCGGAATAATTCGCTCGCTTCGACAGACGTCGATGAAGTTCGTCTTGCGTTTTAATTTTTTAATATCATTGCCAACCCTACTGATCTATCAGTAGGGTTGGCAATTGATTTTTAAAAAAAAATTGGATTTTTTTGTTCAAAATAGTACTTTTACTTTTGTAAGAGGTAGTGCCATGCTGTTCTGCAGCGTTACTGCCTGCGGAAGCACCTCATTTATTTAGTGCCACCGCAAAGTGACAGCAGCTGCAGTTGCATGTGTGGTTCGTGAGTTTCCGGTGGCTCATTGGAAGGGAGTGGGAAGAGAAGAGCGCGCGGCGCTTTTCTTGAATATCTAGGGGCGTTGGTAAAGAATAAGAAGAAATATAACATTTTAACAGATTCCATGTCACATTCTAATAAACATAATTATCATTATGTTACGAAAGATTTTGTCCCACCCATCAGGATTAAAAGAACTAACAAAAACAAATCTAACTACCAATTATGGGGTAAAGCTTTGGCTTAACTTATTTAATATTGCTTCATTAATCATTACAGATATCTTGATTACTAGCCAATAATTCTACTGCACTGTAATCATATATTATCTTATCGCTTTAGAATGGATGCCAAACTGTAGCACAATCAGATTCCAGAATATATATTATTACGTATATCTAATGAAATGAAGCTGACGAGTTAGTTTATTTGTTTGCATGTCTGGAAGTACAATCGAATATGAAAAATTCTATTTCTATACGCAAGCTTCATTCATAAGGAAGTTGGTGGGTTTCATGATGCTGCAGCCAGAGAGACCGGAGTTACGCGGATGAAATGACAGGGCACTGCCAGGTAATTAAAAAACATTTCACAAAATTCGCTAAACTACTTCGTTAACATAAATCTCACTAAATGGGTAAAGCGAGTCAAATTAAACAACGATATTAGTTAACCACTAAATTATTTAAATGAAACAACGGATGAAATTTGAGCACTAAATTTACTACGAAACTTGACTACTGATTAAGCGTCGTTTCGTATTTAGTCGAACTAGAAATTTCGGTTGCGAACGGGACAATTCTGCTTCCAAATTCCAGTAGACAAGAGACTGTTAGGTCCCAAACGGCGGTAATAAAACTAACGCATTAACAAAAGCTCACATAATTTATAACTTTCTGCGAATAGGTAATTTAATATTCGTTTAGGTAGCAAAAGTTGATTCATTACCTTCAAGTACTTAATTAAATATTGTCTTAAAACAACTTCATTGTACTAGTAATATAAATGTGATTTTCAGTTTACAAGCGACAATAATCGGCGCTCCTGACTTAGAAGCAAGCACTCAAGGGGCAATGGGCAGCCCTCATTGATAGTGCAAGCCTTGACGTGGTCGTGGGGCTCAGTAGCCTGGAGTGAACCGAGGGGGCTGCTGTTTGAAGCCCTCTTATAAGAAGAGGGGTCAAGAGAACAACAGGAGGAGGTGCTCTTGCGCGAGGGTAGGTGCCAGAATGGTAACCTCACCCCGTTGCAGTGTCCCAAAACTGGATTGTCCTGTGGCGTGGGACAATCCTTTGTGGAGGAAGTGTCCTTTTGGGTATAATTAGCCGTCGAGGTTCCCTGATCAATTGTAGTTTCCGGGCGCTTCACCAAAGGCGGTACTGATGGCACTCACGGTGGTTTAACACTGTAATGTGCCGCGAGCCCCGCACACCATTGGGCTCTAGTGGACCCGTGAAGGCGTGTAAATGCGTTTCCCCGATCAACAAAAAATAAAGCCCTGATTGTTCGTGTGTGGAAAAGAAAGTGTGGCAATCCCACACCAGAAGTCGCACGTGCACAGCTTTCCCCTGGTGAACTGATAACTAGGTAATTAATTCTCGAGTGGTGGCCCCGTACCGGAGACGAAATGTTGGACGGACTGACGACCTAATTTATGAGGAGGTACTGGGTGCAACTGTTTCATGACACAAACTTTGACGCTCTTTGCGGGAGAGTTATCAGTCGACCTACTCCTGTTGATGATGACAAAAGGCGCTCGAGATGAAATACTACCAAAAACCACGCAGTAGTCGGTGGATCAGTCATAACAAAGTCTTACTGTATAAAACCACACGGTGACTCAAACGCTGCCAAATTCTGGAGCGAACAATGACTTTCTCGATGTCGATACTTAAGGGCGAAATAGATCTCTTCTGGGATGAACAGCGGATTACGGATACTCTGATCGATTTCATCGTAACACGGCTCACGGAGGCCAACACGACATCTTTTAAGAAACTATTTAGGGTTTCGTAGCAGCAAAACAAAAAACCCGTATATCTCTTAAACCAAACCAAATCGATTTTGTTTAAATATATTTTGAAGTTTCGTTATTATTTTTTAAAATTTTCCCACCGGTAGATAAAAATTAGAGCAAGTGACACAATTTTTACCATTTCATGTGTCAGTAGAATCAAAAAGATGTCTCACAAACTTCCATATCGTTTAGAAAAACCTACTCAATTACACACACAAATGGAGTGCTCTAATTTATATTGTGACAGATCACGAAATGCACCGACCAACATATTAAAAAGTTTCCAAAAACTATCCCCATCATTGTTCAGTGGATTTCCTGAAAATCTATTGAACGGATTCATACATTTTCCCTCGTGTATAGAGCAATTCCCGAGGACGGTTTTAGTGTCTAATTTGTTAAGCCTGCTCAAAGTAGAACCCAGCCCGCAATATTCACGGACGACCCTGGGGCGAATTACTAGTCTATTTTATGTTCATACTTGCTTCTTACCAATGCTCTGTTTCTCCTTAAATACTAATGTAACAATAGATTATAAAGTATTAGTTCGAGTGAAATTCCTCGACGTGGGAGCGAGAAGCGGAGCAGACAAGCCGACGTGCGCCGTCGCTTACAATTACACGAGCCACTGGCTCCAGAGATGTGGCACGCTAAGGAATTTTACATTCTACTACTTGCGCCCTGCGGTTTCACCCGCGTAGCCCGCATGCTTCGCCCCTGTTTGTCACATGGTTTTATATAACCTTCCTCGGTAAATGGGCTGTAATTAGAGTGGAGAAGGATAGGTACGCAAGTCGTGTGCAATTTGCGGATATCTTTAAGCGACAGCAGTTGTAAAAAAAGGCGCCAGCTCGCTGTCAGAATTTGTTTATTTCTTCTCCTCTTCACCATTATCCCATTTCAATGTCAGATGATGTCGGTGCGGTCGAGGTTTTTTCACGAGGGCACGAGTTTTGACGCATAATATTACTGCCTTCTGACCTCTACAACCCTGAAGGGAAACTAGGCCCAATGCCAGGTTAGGTAGAATTCGAATACGCGAATCCTTCACCATAAAAACACTCAGAAGATGTACTTAAGTTAGAAAAACTAACGGGATTTTACCTGGACTACCACCACCAGAGCAGAAGTCCAAAGCGCTAACCACTAGAACACTGTGTCAGAATGTGTTTACTTACTTTGTTACAATTTACGGAGTCTTTATCAACGTGATGTAGGCTCCAAGCTGTCACAATGGTTGTTGTTAGTTTGAACTTGAAGCCTTCGCGTTGGGAGTCCATTAATTATTGTTTCGCCCTCTTACACCTCCACCGATGAGTCACAAGAAATTCATCACAGGTACAGGGATGGTATCATGTGAGCGAGAGGTATCACCACGTGCCGGCCCAATTCGGCTTCAATTGAGCATGACACAACCTCTTACTAAAAGTGCGTATGTAATGAAATTTTGCTTACCGGAAAGTAGCTTACAAAGTAGCTTTACGGACTATATAGTTTTACATGATAACGGTTCTCCAATTTATCTGTGAACACACCGTCCAATAGAGTGAAATAGACGAATAGTAATAGTTACACTCTCTCGTCCGTAGGATCCGCCCATACGTAACATTACTGTCGTAGATCTGTACTATAACGTCATAATTATTCGTACATAGCAATATCGATTTACAAGACGTCAAATCAAATTTTTGCTTTTAATTCCATTAGATTATTAAGTATTTGTGTAAGAGGAAAAGAAAAGGAAATAATTAACATTTGCGCAATATTAAGTGTTACTCGTTGTTATTATTAACAACGCTTGTTGTTACAGTTTTAATTACATTGCGATCTGTAATTTGACGCTCAAAGAGATGATAGCTCTCGCGTGATTTCATAGTTTTAATAAAAGTTCCTTTACAAAGTTTGAGGGCCTTTTATTATGTGGTGCGAGAGGGTCAACATAATTTTGTTATTATAATAAAGGATATATTTAAAGCTAGCAGGGTACAAATAAGCATAACCACCTGAGATGTATCTCACAATTTAACGGTTATTAGACCCCCACCCCTTTCCCGGGAGTGAAAGGATGTAAATAATAGTTACTTAGGTAAAGTAAGCAGTGGGATGCTTAATTGGCTCTTCGTCGAAGGAGCCGAGTCGCCTCGCTCACTCTGTAACGAGCGAGGGCTGCGCGTGGCTTTTAAAGTTGCGTCCCTCGATATTTTAGGGGTCTCCAAGAGAAGATAATACATATTCCTTAAAGGCCGGCAACACGTATGCGAAACGCCTAGCTTTCGGATGTGTATGGGAGGCGATATTCACTACCCACATGTTCGTATATGCCTGATCTCGTAAAAAAATAATTATCCAATGATAAAAAAATCTGTAAGTTGCTTATGTGCTGGGCCCGGGGTAGTTTCTTATGGTACATTGTGCAAATGAGCTGTCAGATCCGGCTGATGATCAGCAGCGCACATAGAAATCTGCATGACTGCTGCCTGAACGTGTTGTGATCCTGCCTTCCTCTCGTACAAGGTGCCACCACAGACCACAACACACACAAACATGAAGCGCGACATAGGAGATGTCACTTGGCGGCGGGACCATGAGCGAAATCGGTAATCTTGACTGTAATGCAGCATGGTACTACCTCTTACAATTGTAAAAAAGACTTCAAACAATCAGAAGTCACTATATTTTTAAATATTCGTTGCAATTTATAATAAATAGGTATTAATTGTGATATTATCCACAGATATCATTATTACTGTATCTTTAGAGAAATCTATTCCCCGCACACGAGGTGAAGCGAAAGTCTAGACTAGATAATGGGATTCATGAGAACATAAACGACCTCTTTATTATGCAGGTATATTGTGTATTTGATCATGCTAACGACATTGAGTACAGATTGTGTAGTAGAAATAATGCTTTTTAAGTTCTAAAGTTCTAAATATAAATTAGTACAAATAGTACCCCCAATGTCGCCCGCGTATCTTCGATCCAAGTCGTCGCAGAATGACTCATGCAACACACGAAGAATTTTTTAATTAGGGAAAGTACTTCCTGAGATTAGCGCGTTCAAGCGAGCAAACTTTATATTAGTTGCTGCTTAGCTGCTTCATATTAGTACTTATTAGTAAAGATATAAAAAATAGTACTAACATAAATCAAAAAAATTATGCATTTTGTGAAAACAACAAAAAGGCGGATCCTACGCCCATGAATTTACCCTAAAGGCCATAAAATTACCAGCGAGCCCTACGCCCACGAACCTACTCTAAAAGGCATTTAATTTACTAGTGACACCTACACCCACGAACTTACCCTAAAAGGGGCTTTAATTGACTAATAAACCCTACGCTCACGAACTTACCCAAAAAGTCATTTCATTTACTTGTGAACCCTCACGAAGTTACCTAGAAGACACACATGCGCATAAGGATGACATTTCATGGAAATATGTTTAAATTTTGCGCATCTTTTAAATAGAACCTGCAGCGTTAAAACGACTTAAAACATACGAATTATGTATTGTGTTTCTGAAAATCAATAGACGTAGCACTGTCAGCTGCCAGCTCGTAGCAGTGCTACGAATTCTCGTAGCTGCTACGTGCATCGTAGACAGGCAACAAATCGACCGAATCATTTTTACGCGCTAAAGGAATTGTTAGTTCATAAATGTCAGAAAAGGCACTAGATTTGCTGCTTTGTATGAAGTTAAAACGCCTATATGCTAATAACAGTCGCATGCTGTTATAATAAATAGCGCTCATATAAAATGTGTTAAGTTACAGTTATGTTCGCGTGTACCGTGAAGTTTCTAGAATTTATGGATAACCCAAGATCATCCGATTATTATTATTTTTAAGGGGGCAAACGAGCATCATCATTAACATCAGATCATCATTTCTTTGAACGTGTTAACCTCTGAAACCACTTTTTAAGTTTAAAAAATATGTAATTGATTGCTACATTAATGAGGAAGGTTACAGGCTATATGACATGACGCTAGTACCTTTGGAACTAATAAGATTTTTGTGATTTCTTTTTAATTAATGTAACTTTTTTCTTAGGAAAACTACGTATAGTAAAATTCTATCACCTGTGGATAACTAAGTTCTTTTGAAAGCGATTCCAAGTTCTCATATGTTATCTAACCCAACTTTTATCGAATCGCAGGGAACATTCTAGAAATGAGTACTGACGTTGCACCTGCGCCCCATTAATTTCTGTCCGAGAGCGACAGTTATGCAGCGAAAATCCTCTTATATCAAATTTATGGGTCTGTTAAACTCTTCGCCGATTTCACGAAAGTTTTGTCAAATTATAACAGAATTTGCCCGGTTTATATATATTGATGTGCATGAATAAGTTTATTGAGAAGGGCCTATGTCCAGCAGTGGACCGATAAGAGCTGCCAATGATGACGATGTATAAGTTTATTGACAGCATTTGATAGGAAAACTCTTACGTATTACCCTTGTGGCATTTTGAACATTGTGGCAATATTTAATCTTAATCCGTTTCGTTACACTCAAATTATCACGCTAAAAACTATGAAAAAACTACAAATGCTTGAATATTTTTAGTAGTATTACCAACCAGCTAAAACTGTAAATGAAAGTCAAGCAGGTACTGGATGGATGTTTGTCATCACCGTTGCGGTTTCATCACCATCATTAATTACTATCATCGTCAGCCGAACGACGTACACTGCTGGACATAGGCCTCCTCCATAGAGCAGCACAGGTCAAGATCACGGGCCACTTGTATCCAGCGGCTCCCCGCCATCTTAGCCAGGTGATCAGTCCACCGTGTAGGTGGCCGCCCACTAGATCTTCCGGTGCGATTTAATACATAAATATCACACGTATAGGTACAGAAACTTACATGACAAGTTCTTCCACGCACTGAAGGCTACTTCACACTCACTAGATTCTTGCAAAGACGATCAGCGGTAGACCGTGAGGCACTGAATTCGAATCATGGTTCGAACCATAAAGCGTTCCCACAGCTCCGAGTTGAGAAGTTTCCTCAGTCGCGTACTTTGTTCCTATCGTGTCCGACTGTCATCACATATAGTAAAGGAAATCTGTTCACTCACTTCGAGATTACACCATATATTTAGCTGGCCAAGTCTATAGATATGGCCGTAGGCGAAAAAGATATTGAATTATATCAGAGTTTTACCTCTCCCAGCTGAGCCGTCTCGGAGCATCAGCGGCTGGCTCCTCGGGAGTACCTCGCACTCCCTGTGCCAGCAGCCGCGCCAGCCGGAGCCCTGTGCCAGAACTGCTGGTGCTGGAGACGGACCCACGGGGCGTGGAAACCCTGAAACAGGGAATCATTTTATCGTTCCACTTATTGTGTCCCACGGGCTTACTCGCGCAACTTGTACACATTTCATATCCCACTTTTACAACGTTGTAGTCATATGTATTTTTAATTTTTTCTCAGTTGTCTCGGTCATATAAAACAGATCACTCAATCGATTAGCCACACAAACAACAACAACAACGCCAGTTCCCTAATGGGGTAGGCAGAGAGAACGAAGCGCCACATGTCACGATCCTTACACACCTGCCTTGCCTCCTCCACTTTCATAACTCTCTTCACACAAACACGCCAGTTGCGAAGACTCCGAACACCACATTAGGACAATACCCCACCAACTTGATCGTGGTATGTTAGTCCGGGTTTTCCCCGGTACCTACATGAGCTTTGACACCTATTCAGATCCGCTTCGTTCGTGCGTTGCTCTCATTCATCGTATTCCCACTAATGGGTCACCGTGTTGAAACGCTACTAAACATGTGCATAGCCAGTTGTATACAGATGCAATATCCGACGAAATCCCTAAAAATTATCAATCTGTTTTCTATTAGCCTTATTGTAAATAAGGACTTTTACCTACATCCTATCAGATATAGATGAATTATAGTTATCAAATATAGTCGCTTGACTACAGTTATCAGATATGGCTACATCAGACATACATAAGTTATGGTAATCAGACATATATCTAACATAGTTGTAGATATTACATTGAACAGAGAGCAGATTGCGCAATCTCATCTAAACTTGTCATATGAGAAGGTTCGCTTATTTCGGCATGCCCCTCAGGTGTCCGGAGTTGGATCACGTTCTCCCCACGTGACTGCCGGCAAATTATACAGCAGCCCAGGGGTAATAAGATCTAAGCTCCTAATGACGCGTACACTGCGGTAAATATAGGTCGCACAAGCTTCGGTAAGTTATCTGGCAGTGGCAAGAAATTGAATTAGAAATGCACAGTAACGGACACATTACAGTATAAACAGTAAATTACTTTTTTCATGGCTCCTTTTCATTAATTGTAACTATTAATTTTAACCTCTTATCAATCTTATGGGGTCCATTGAACCCCATGCGAATTGGTTTCCTTCATACTTCAGCAAATGTAGCATTTATTTATTTATTGATAACGCGAGTGACAAGGTGTACACTGAAATAGATTTCGAGCACTGCAGAGCAGAATGTTTTAGTCTCATTTTCATTTTGTGTACTATGTAGTCACAAACATTATGAGCTATTTTGCGTCAAATGTTAAACATAGGCATGTTTACTCGAACTTCAAGCTCCCCTGTGTATCACATAGAACATTATTTCTTTTTTCTTGCAAATGTAATTAAAAAACACTGCCGTTGCAATAAAATTTGGCAAGCAGCCAACGGCCGCGACGCCTGTATTTGAAAATTAGTTTTCAACAAATGGCCAGGAGTTTAGGGTTGTATTTTACAATTTAAGCCAATAATGAGACCGCACGGGCTTTGGAATTGACTATTTATTTTCATATTAATGTAAAGGATATAGGTAACGGATATCCCATACTTTATTAATTATTTATTAAGCTCTGCAGCTGAGTTAAACTGTTACCTCGTTGTAGGTTGCTGATGTTGCCCACTTGGCAAAGATGTACAAGTGCAGATCATAAGAGAGACGATTCCTAGGACACACTGTTATGTCTCCATTCAATAGGCAGTGCAAGCTGATGTCAGTATTTTTATTAATATACAATATGTATGTAAGACCAAGGGCATAATAAAAAACGTTTCATTTACGTACTACTAAATGATATGCACTTTTTTATGAGATAGGTAAATAAGCAGAAGAGTAGTGACTACCGCTGCCCATAGACATCTGTAACACTAGGGGTCTTACTGAGGCGTTACCGGATTTTTAGGAATGGGTATGCTCTTTTCTTGAAGACCTCTAAGGAGGCAGCTGGTTCCACAGTAAAAACTTGCGTTTAAACCGGACTGTTTTTTAAACGCAATGTTTTACCGCACATAACTGTGTTGTGTATCCTGTCTTTTTAGAGGTCTTCAAGAACAGAGAATGGTACTATCTCTTCCTATTCATGTGATAAATAAGTGATATTATTTTAGTGTTTACCCATATACAGTCAAATAGAGACCTCATTATGAAGAAACATCAATACTATGCAATAAAGCCTGTTCGCTGTTATAATATCGAAACAGTAGTTTAATGACTATAGCAATTATTACCAGGCACATTATAACGGAGTCTGTAGGTTCAATAGAAATAAATTTTCCCAATTAGCAGCGGGTCGCATTACATTATATCTAGTGAGCGCCTCGGTCCTTGGTACTAAGTAATTAAATCATAACTCCTCTACAATGTTAATGCGTTCGAAAATCTAGTTGGCACTTTCATCTATTTAATATTTTGTTTGTTGGAGTGGATTTTCGTTTCAAGGAGGCTGCTGTTGGTTCAAGAGTTTCATAAGAAGAAGAAACAAAAGAGCAGTAGAAAAGACGCTTTTCAGCGTGGGGGACAGATGGTAAGGATGGTTGCCCCACACCATTACATTATTCCAAAATTGGTTGTGTTAAACTGTGGTGCGGGACAATCCCTCTCTAGTGATAGAGTCCCTTGTTAGGGGCTGGCTAGCACCTGAGATGCCTTCTTTCTTTAAAGATGCGGGGAACTTTACTAAAGGCGAGTAGACACTCGTGGTAGTTTGCAGTAGGTGGATTAAAAAGTACTCGGCCTAACACAGATTCATTCAATTATAAAAATCAAATCTACCCACATTATTTAGTTCAGTTCAGACCAATTAATTGTGTTAAGTTCGCAACATGTGCCATAATTCTAATCTAAAAAGGCACTTGTGAGGTCAGAGATTTTCGACAAACGACGATTAATCTCGTCACAGCAGTAGACGCATAGTTTGATTCTAAGGAAGAATGATTTTTTTTCAACGATATTTTAATGGGCTCTAAACGAGCTTTAAATGGAAAATGGCAAAAAAATAGAAATAGATTTAGAAGGTGTTTATTTACTTGGTTAGACCGAATACTTTTCAATCCACCCTTGTACTAGCTTAGCTAGCTGGCGACAAACATTATAAAAAACTGGTGGATCATGTTAGAAGTAACTTTTTTTCTAAATAATTCACAGAAAGTCAATTTTATTTTTATACAATAGGGGGCAAACGAGAAATCGGACCCTTATATAACTACCGACACCCAGGAATATCCACATAATTACTATGCCACAGTGTGGCCCTCCTTGCCGCCACAATGGGCCACCGGATACTCAAAAACCGCTCGAAACGTGACACTGAAAATATCACCTTACGGTGGTATAATGTGAGCGAGACGGACATCCTCGGTCGTGCCGGCCAAATTCCGCTCTTGCCAACGTGTACAGACTTTCGACCCGCTAAAGCTTTACTCTATGTGTATATTTAGTCAGACATTTGTCGTATAAACATATGTCAGTCATAGTAATGCCCATTATGAAAACAAAGAAAACAACATAAGGCATAGTCAATATCAACTAATCATTTGGAAATACAACGTCGTCCTCCTATTTTCTTGCCCCGACAGTCTCTCTGTCCCGAGACAGCTTTCCCTCGGGCTCCCTGCGATCATATCAAAGCTTGTAGTGGTTTTCAATGATTTTTTTTTAATTTCTGTTCTTTATGATTACTGTAATGATGCTAATTAAAAATGACAAAAATTATATATTTTTTACTCCTTCAAGCCGAAACTTCTGAATGGCTTTAGATACACAATAATACATTTTAATCTGGAATAACATAAACTTTTTAACCCCAATTCTTAATTCTCAATCACGGACAAGGAATATGTGATTCTAAATTTAGGATATAATTAAGGCCGTATTACCGGTACTGTTGGAACGGAAATACGCAGACCCTTGACCGTTCTCATTTGTCAGTGAGCGATTAATCTGCACAGCGCTATAGCGGACGCTCGCTCGCTCTTGACCGCAGACGTAACACGATTATAAATAACTACAATGCTCAAAAATTGACATTTTTGAAAGATAATTCCCTGATTTATTAGTTAATCATGAGATTTGTATTATTTTTTACAATACCAAGTGTATTGTAAAAAATAATACTGAATTTGTGTATAAACACATTGTGTTTATTGATTAGTGTTACTCCTTAATTTTAATGTCTCTGTCGTTTATGGGTGAAGCCGGGGCGATTGGCTATTTATAAAAAATAAAGCTAGGCGGATATTACGGTAGCAATCGCTGGCGCAACACGCCAGATTCAGATGAAAGGAGATGGCCCATTTAGAATGTGGGCTTGTACCACTTTACCATGAACAGAGAAAAATACATAGTTCTTTAAAAATATACTAAGTTTTTTTTATAAAATAAGGGGGCACTTACCCGCCTCCACCCGCACTCCTACCCACCTCTCGATACACGGAGCGAATTATGGAAGATGCACGGGGGTTTGTTCACCAGCTCTGTTCCCCAACGTGCTATTCGTGACTCCCTCCTACACATTATTTAACTGCCCTCTCGTTATTTCACTCTCCCTTTTCTGGGGTCTGACACCATAAAGACAGAAGTTGTCATCGGTCTTGTCAGTCCTGATTATCTCGATGCAACTACGTCGTTACCTATACTTCCTCTGCGCGTGCCATTCATGCGTAAATGTTCCCAATTGTCTAACACTCTGTTCTGTTAGAGCAGGGGGGCAAACAAGAAATCAGAGCCTTTTTACAACTACCGACGCCCATGAACATCACTTGCAAACCACACGAAACGCGACTCTGAAGATGTCGCTTTACAACTAACAGAATTACGAGACCAATACCAAATGTTAGAATATATTTACAATTCTCTACCAAGTTGACGCACTAGTAAGACTTTTATTAAATGTCGTTTCTGATAAATGGCATCGCTTGTATTATTTTCAAAACGCTACGCTATCAGTATAAGTAGTGTTGCATAACCTGGAAAGACTAAATAGTCTGTTCGCTCAAAATAAGTTGAATATCAACGATCAAATGATTTTTAATATTTACTAAAGCTAACTAACTACACAAGATACAATCCGTAAAAGCAGTGCGTAACATCAGCACAAGTGTATCAAGATATTATTCTTGAGAAGGTAGTAAAGCCTCTAAATAACACCCTGTTCATTAACCAAGTGTGGTCCTTCCAGCAAGACTAGGGACCGGCCCATTACGATCGATCCACCCAATCTTGGTTAAAACAAACGTTCCGGACTCGATCAGAGCTGAAGACTACCCTTCATCTAGTCCCTACCTTAATACGAGCGGAGATTGATAAGTGTCCGAAACGACAAAGAAAGACTTTAATAGTCTATTTAAAACAATTTTATTTTTCAACGTAGCTTCCATCTACCTCGATGCATTTGGTACAGCGCTTCTCCAATGCCGCTACACTAGTTCAACAAAATGTTTTCTCTAATCCCTCTAAATACTCGTCTACGGCGACAGTGACTTCATCATTTGATGAAAATCTTCGGCCACCTATAGGTGGAAATCTCAAGAAATGTATACATTTGTATACATTCGGGAATAAGTGGAAGTTGCAAAGGGCCGGATCTGGGGAATAGGGGAGATGCGGTAACAATTCGAACTGCAGTCCATGGAGTTTTGCAACTGCAACCCTTGACGAGTGCACTGCAACCCTTGTTGTGGTGGAATAGAACTTTCTTCTTGACAACTCTTCACTAAACTTGCAGCAAGCTTGCATAATACTCTCCGTTATTGTTTTTCCTCTCTGCAAAAAAAATCCATAAAAATAATCCCTCGAGCATCCCAAAAAACAGTCGCCATCGCTTTGACGATCGACAAAATCGTTTTTGCTTTCTTGGGCGAAGCTTTTCCGCTCTCAGTCCGCTGCTTAGATCTCTCTTTTGTCTCAGGAGTATAATGATGTGTTACGTGACAGTAGGTAAAACATAGATATGTGTCACCTACTGTCACGTAACACCGCAAAAGCCCGATAGAATCACGCTTAAGCAGTGCCAAACACCCCGACATTAGTCCACTCGACTTTGATTTTGATTAACAGTGAGCAAACACGGTACCCATCGCACGCAAATATTTTTCATTCGCAAATGTCGGTGTAAAATGTTAAAACCGCGTTCAGAGGAAATGCTTACTATCTCTCCTATCTGCCACAGTTATAAGCGCCGATCATTCAAAACGATTTTCGTATCATTTTGTTCATGTCCGGATTCGTGGCTTCATTTGGACGACCAGACCTGTTAGCGTCTTCTCAGCTCTGTCTCCTACGTTTAATTAGTTACCCAGGTGTGAATTGTACTTAATGCAGGAGTAGTATTACCTAAACCACTGTTTAGCTTTACTTTAATCTATCTGGGTTGCTGTTTTCCCTTTCAAAACGTACAACTTTATCACATAAAACACTGTCTAGCTTGACTTTAATCTGGGTTGATGTTTTCCCTTTTAAAACATAAAACTTTATCACCGCACGAATTTTGTTTCTTTCCATTGTTGAGAAAATTTACGGCAGAGAAAGTTCTAGGTCCCCTCACACAAATTCTCTCAGTTCGAATAAATTCAAAGTTGGCGTTCTATTTTCGAAAAGTGATAAAACATAATGTAATAAATTTTGATTGCCTATTCTTTTTTAATTAGTTTCGGCCAGTTATCAAACAGCCCTAGTTTGTTCGATTATGATTTTTGGTCACTTTTAGAGAGTACAGCTTGCCTTAAACGCAATGATGATTCGGAGTCCCTAAAAGAATCCATACGATTGGCAATAATGGATTTTCCTATGGAAAGATTTCGTGCTTTTTTTCGAGCACAAGTGATCAAACGAGCTATCGGAATCTTTTAATTGCTCCCCTAACAACTCCCCATCCCAATGGGCCACCGGCTGCTCACCGTCCGCACGAATCGCGACAGCGACACCGTCACTATACGCTGGTATCAACTTACTTATTTACGATGTGCCGGCCCAATTCCGATGCATAGGAGGATGTAGTGTCCTGTACCAAGCATGGCACTACCTCTTCCTATGCAGCATGGTACTACCTCTACCTAAAATACTTTCTTCTATTTATACCAGTTATTAACGTTTAAAGGACTGTGTAGCAGTCAATGGAGGCCAATGTGAATAAGCTTTTTATATTTTTTAATTGTTTTACATTTGTGTATTAAACTAACACTATACAATTAGTAAATGCTATATACAATTAAAACATTTTTTTCTTTGTTGCAATATTTATGGCAAGACTAGGTATATATTCTCACTATGACGCAACATAATGTTATTTAATTTTCTAAACTTTATCCTAAAATGTTGTTGGATATGTGGACTTTCCAAACTGTCATTCTAAATTATGTCGGGACAATAGATTTTTGGCACGACCGAGGAAACTTTAGGATAGTTTTGAATTGTTTATCGAATTTGCAATTTATCTCGGCATATGGGATTTACACGGTGTGGTAGTCACTATTAAATACACTGTAGTAAAATGATAGTAAGAAGCTCTTCTGAATTGTAGCCGATATCACGCTTATGCAGGTCTTTAAAAGTGTAATTGGACATTTCTAAACGAGCATTTTTAGATTTAATGATGTATGTATTGGCGCGCAATTTGATTTTTTTCTTCAGATTCAATATTTTCTTTTTGTAATGTCTAATTGTTTTAGGATTTTGAGGCAGTTTTAGGTGCGTCGGATAAACCAGAAACTTCTACAGTTTTTGAAGTTTCTACACCCAACTCTACGTAAATATTGCAATTTTTTTTAAATCTAAAAATACAAAGGCGAATTTGGGGCGATAGCTGATCCAACTTAACTGCCGCTTAGCTTGTTGCCTTGGAGTTAGTATCGAAACACTATTGACGTACTTCAAATCGGACAGATGAAAACTTGATAATTTAATGTCAAATGGATTATGAGATCAACATGAAGATTTACTTACATAGTAGTGTAGAAATGAAGGAAAACGAAGGCATAGGTTTTACAGGATTTTTCTTAGAGAAAGGGATGTGAGTTTTAGTATTTTAAAACAGAGTCCCGAATAGCTGCCTGTAAGTTATCGATTTTCTTAAAAAGTACCGAACGGATCTTCATGCGATTTTCACCCATGGACAGAACGATTCACAAGAAAGGTTATAATGTTTATTATATATTTGTTAAGGTAGCGATCAAAGCCGTGTTATTCACAGGCGAAGGGTGGATCGCCAGTATCGATATACATTCTGAAAATCAAATCACAAAATCGATTCGTAGCGAGTGATTGTGAATTGACATGATCGCGTCTACTCGATTTACACGTAATTGAATTGTAACATTGATGTACGTCCGTAGATGCAGCGTGTCTACCGAGAAACCGGAAATAATGTCTCGGTGCTTGTTCTTTTATTAGGTAGGTATTTGGCTATTCACACAATATGCTACAGTATAGCTGTCACTATATGGCACTACCTCTTACTGAAATAATTAACCTATTGCAAACATGAGTATCAAATAAATTATTTTTATAGGAACCCCCAGCATGGTTCAAGCATTGTCGTGGCGGTGGGATTCTAGCCTAGCGTGATCCAAGACACTTTGGGCGACGCCAATTGAACCGAAGAGGTGGCGGCTCTTTGTACCCCTCTTATAAGAAGAGGTGACTAAAGAGCAGGAGGGGCCTGCTCTTTGAACCCAACTTATAGGGAGCAAAAAAAAAGGAGCGACGCTATTGCGCTCGGGGCAAGGGTCTTGCGCTGTCCCAAATTAGGTAGGGTTGTCCTGCAGTCCGGGATAACCCCATCTGTGGAGGTAGAAACGATCCCTTTGAGAGCTTTGACGGCTAGTCAGTCTTCTAAGAAATTGATACCATCTCCTAAGAGGTGTTGTCCCGCACCCGTGGACAATCTCACCGCTCCCCTCTCCCAATTTGAGATAGTGCAACGGGGTGTGGTTCCGAGGCGAGGGAACTCGCCCCTAGCCCTGTGCGTAAAAGGGCCTCCTTCTCCTGCTCTTTAGTATCTTTTTATAAGATACAAAGATCAGCCCCCTCAGTACAATTCTCTCCTCCCAAGATCTGGCTCGGCTATCTAATCCAAGCGTGTCGCGTTTTCCACAGAATAATAAAATAATCACTATAAATTATAAGTAAATTTCAATTTAGATAACATTTAAAAATTAATGGTGAAACCAATACAGACATTTAGGTAATACTTAGAGCTAATTATCACCTAGCGTTACAACTGCAGTAGCCGGCGAAACCGGCCCTCAAGTTAATGTGACATCAACTCTATAACCAGCCGACCGTTCGATTGCATACAGACTTGCAAATGCCAGATATACGCTGATGATGTACAGATTTACCTATCATTCAACACCCGGGATATTGTCCACTCCTTGGATGCAATTAACAGCGACCTGGGACGAATACTCAGCTGGGCCAAATCCAATGCTTTGCTTTTGAACCCATGTAAAACGAGGTATATGGTGTTTGATACCTGAAAACAGGTACATCGTGTTAAAGTTAACGATCCGGTAATTGTCGTTGATGGCGTTCGGATTGGAGCGGTAACTGAGGCTCGCAACTTGGGTCTGTTAATGGACGAAAATCTACGACTGGAAAGGCATGTGGCGAAGATTGTACGTAACTGTTCCTACCGTCTTGAAGTTCTTTATCGCTTAAGTAACTCTTTATGTGAAGATCTGCGTATAAGACTGTGCGAAAATCTTGTTCTTTCTAAATTTAACCACGGTTATGTCGTGATAGATCCATGACTGTTAGAGCGCACCAAAAGATTACTTACTAAAATAAGTTGCGAATTACTGTTTTAAAATACTGCGGCGAGATCTCGTCACTCCTTTCACTTTTTCGGAGAGACCTAATACTGGTTGGCGGCGTTTGTCCAGCCTCAATAGTTCGACTGACTACGAGGACTTTTTGTCTTCAGCAGGGAGACGATATAGGGACAGACCCCCTCTTTTCCCGCAGATGGGAAGAGATGTACTGGGTTGATTGTGGGCGTACCCTATAATAATTATTTTTGGGACCTAAAAGCCTTCTCCCCACTCTGCGACGGCGCGCGCACGATGCCGTTTAAGTTGCGGTGTCGTGGATAAGGATAATTGAACTCGTTTAATGTTTGGCTTATCCGAGGAAACCGGCCTCCTCGCCCCCCCCCTCTGACTGAAGGGGTCGATTTGCTCTAGAAATCGACAAAAGCCGTATTCTCAATTTATTTATTATTAGAGCTCCCTAGAGCCGCGTTATTTTATTTCTATCAATCTAAGCTCTCAACTTACGGATTCGAACCCGAGCTCGTTTCCGTAAGCGGTGTGTGAGTTTGACATTCTGTCAGTCATACGTTATAACTGTGTCACTATATGTAAGATTTCGCTCGTCCGGTACGAGGTTCTAGCAGGAAAAATGCATTTAGCACCATCCAGCCGACCCAAGGGGGCCTGAAGTGTGTTCACACGGCAGCATTTAGGGGCTGATTTAAATACGCAGCAACTAAATGCGGGAACAATCTCCTCCCTCCACTCCGTGACCTTCGACTAAAGACAATTTTAAAGTTAATTATAAAAAAAATGTATTACTTGCCCAGTATACAACATAAGTACCTAATGTATTCTTTTTCAATTTTTAATGACATTATATGTTAGCATAATTAAATAAATTATGATTTGTTTTTCTATATAAGAAAGCTGTGCGCGTGTACGTATCTGTATTTTTGTATTTTATCCATTTTTATTTAATTATATTTATAGATTAGGTAAGCTCCTGACTTAAATTGAGGTCACACCTTTTTGTGGGATGTGCTGCCTCCTACAATATTTTGTTGATTTTATTTTAATTGCTGTCATGCTTTCTTTTTAATTTCCTTTGTGTTATTTGCTCTTTTTTATGTTGTTGCCAATCATTCGTACAAATAAAGCAATTTTTATTCTATCATTTTTCATTTCATAATTTCAAATGGCACTATATGCTCCTTTGTTCCCTTATATTACAAAAAATGTATACAGATATACCTATTTGGGTAGGGGAGAAGAAGAAGAGAAGGGGGACGCGCATCGGCATAGTAGTGTTCATGGGCGTCGGTAGTCGTAAAAAAGGCTCCGATTGCTCGTTTGCTCCCCTATTCCATAAGAAAAACCTATACTTTTTCGTACGCCAATTTTAAGTCACAATAACATTTCTACTTCGAGCATATTGGTCTTGCATCTAGAAAGTTCTCAGCAAATACAAATTTGGTTCCCATGTCGGCGCCTACCGCGTCATCACTTAGCGAAGACTATTATTGCAACGCATAACATCGCCGCTTCGGTATCTTAATATAAATACATCATTTAGAAAGTTCCCGTAAATGTATCGATAAATGTTTTACGAGGTCGTCGACCGATCGTGATTCATGTATCACAATATAAACAAACACACTAAAATATTGTGCTATTTTCGTGTGTGGGTTTGTTCAATAATATGTGGGTTAGCTTCGTTCAGTTTGTAGAACCACTGCATTTTGGTTTAAGACGCTGTATGTATATCAAAGCCAAGTCCTAACCTACTAGTCCTACTAGCATATCATAAAGTGCGCAAGTGTGTACGCAGACACAAGTGCACTCTCTATTCCCTCATTCTACTATTCCGGGACGACAGTCCGACACGACTGGAGAGAAATCACGCGCAGGACCGACTGCTTAACGTGCTCTTCGAGGCACCTCATTTCGGACTACTATTAGTGTTAGCACAATGCTCTGTAACAATTGAAAAATTCCACTATCACTGACTCGGACCTGGAACCCGGGACCTCACAACCGTGGCTGAACATACTTACCACGAGACCATGAGGCAGTCACACACTACATACACCTTGTGCTATTGTCTTAAGCGGTTCATATAATTGTATTAAAAATTATTGCACACTTATGTAGCAAACATGCCTTAACATAACCGGGTAAAGGAGGGTGCGTGCCAGCCGTGATCTTTTCCATGAGCCTTTCATTCGCCTCTCTGCCGAGGCCATTTCAGCTACCGTGTACTAGCTGCCCTCGACGTCAGACTCGGGGATGTGAAACCCAGCGGTCTCTCTGGCCATAATAATAAACAGTTAAATCAGCTGTTATAAACATATCGGGATGCATCTTTTCTATCAGCGGGAGAGTGTGGATCGTACCCCTGTTCGACCCCGGACCTAGTCTCGTCACCCGGTGAGCATTCCTAGCGGTCCGATGAAGCTGTATGGGCTTCTCTTCGCATCCTCAGCTTAAGATCAGGTCCGAAAAATGGCCAAATTAGTATCAAAAACATATAGATAATTATAATAAGTTTTATTCATTCTAATTGGTGCCAGCAGCCGCCAGACTAATTATTTATTGATCGCCCCACTTTTCAACATGATGAGACATGTTATGGTACAATTCAATCTGCTGAGAGTTAGTTAATAAATAAAATTATTTTTTATGAGGTAATTCAAACCAGCATTAAAGTTTAGTGGTCGCCCTACATAGCCGCCATTGGGCACAGATTTTTATTATTCTTTTATGTCTCGGTCCTATTTACCTTTCTTACTAAACAATCACTATATAGTATACTAGCAGTCCGCCCCGGATTCGCACGGATATTTTACAAAATATGCCAAAAGATTATCGATTTACAAAAATACAAAAGTTATAAATTTTTACTTCGGCCTGGCAACAAAATCTATTTAAGACGGAACTACGTCTGACGGGAAGCTGCCAATAATTGCAGCTAATAAGCTCCAGCTCTGGTCGTAAATCACCGAAACTTTAATCGGCCTTTAACGTTTTAGACAGTGACTTTTTTGATTAGAGACAATGTATGATTCTAATGTTAAAAGACAATGTATGATTCTAATGTTAAAAGACAATGTATGATTCTAATGTTAAAAGATTTTGTCAAATCGGTCCATTGGTTTCGGAACCTATTCAATGCATGCAAACAATCGAATGTTATGTTCCTCTTTATATTACTGGAATAGATACTAGTCCGCCAGCTCCTGTAACCTGGGCTGCAGTTTCCTGTAATTTCTAGAAGGTATCATGATGATCTTACTCAGACAATGCAAGAACACTTGATGTATGAGGAACTGGCCACGTTAGTCCAGCTCTGAGCTAGGTACCGGAAGGACTAGTATTGTCATATTAAAAAAACTTGATCTTTCAAATATATATGCCTGTTACACACATGCAAACATACATGTCGAGTTTGGATGGGGTATGATAACCTACAAGGTAAAGCGCGTATTTTAACGCCATGTATCCGACTGAGCTGGTCTCAATTTGAACAACAATCTTTATTCTTGTGAATTTAGTGAAAAAGAAGTAAGCAGGTGGTATAGTCGTTCATGTAGGCAAAATAGACAAAAATGCAGCAATTTAATTTCAAGCCAGGTTAATTCGAGCTTGGCTAGGTTAACGGGAGAGCTCGTGTCGAACACGCTCAGTTACAAGTTGCTGTGTAAATTAGTTGTCATTAAATTCTGGACTTTCCGATGACGCAATGACGAATGGACTTTGACTGATAATTAATGTTGGTAGTTAGTAGTCGATGTTAATATTTGTATTAGGTAGTGTTAATGAAATTGTTTTTGTAAGAGGTAGTGTCATGCTGCGTAGGTGGAGGTAGTGCCACGCATGGTGCATGACGCTATATCCTCCTACGCAACGACCGGGGGGAGGGGGATACCCCTCGCTCAATTGATACCGCCGTAAAGTGACACCTACGGTGTCGCGTTTCGTGCGGGTTGTGAATAGCCGGACGCCCATAGGGGAGAGGTGAAAAGAAGAGCAACACATCG
Organism: Eumaeus atala; assembly: GCA_017140195.1. Taxonomy (NCBI): domain Eukaryota; kingdom Metazoa; phylum Arthropoda; class Insecta; order Lepidoptera; family Lycaenidae; genus Eumaeus; species Eumaeus atala. The sequence goes on from JAFELO010001603.1 coordinate 465,958, forward strand.
GCATCATTATGCTGATGTTCACGGGCGTCAATAGTCTTTAAAAGTTTCCGATTGCTCGGTTGTTCCCTATACTATAAAAAAAAATTAGTAAGAGATAGTGAAATGCATTACAACCGGGAGGTACCTCTCGCTCGTCCCGGCCAGATTGACAGACAAAAGGAGGTGAGATGTGAGCTGTGTTTCGTTTTATGTGGTTTATGATCATCTGGTGGCTAATGTAAAGAGGAAAGAAGAACGACACGTCTCATCAGCACAACATCAACGGGCTCCGAATGCCTGTTTGCCCCTAACTGTAAAAAGAAACAATATAGGATCAGGAAATCATTAGTGTGTGAACTGATTAATAGTTTCTCCATGGAAACTATTAATCATTACTATTCTCATTATCAAATGTATTTAGCCAAGTTTCGAAATTATGTTTACATCTAAAAAATAAGGGTTCTTTTGGGATTTTTTTTTGCGCGAGATTATATTAAAATCAATTGTTATTCATGTGTTTGGTTAATTGTCTATGGCTAGAGTTAGGTTAAACCTTAAGAAATTATCTATACAGTATACATGTTATAAAACAAAATCCCCAAAACCAGTTTGTCTGTCTGTATGTAATTGATTTTCTGAAAATCCACTGAACGGACTTTCCTATGATTTTCAACCATGGTTAAAGCGATTTCCGAGAATTGTTTTTAATATATAATTTCTTCACGGGCGAAGCCGGAATTCACTAGTTATAAGACGAGGTCGGAGCCTAAGTCTGTAGCCTAATCGTGTACAAATTGAAACACGGAACTTGGGCGTAACGCAATTAACAGCCAAGACACTCGCAGTAGAGACTGCACGTGGGGAAATTACTACAGAGCTTAATGCATGCCTGAACTATGCGTGTTGTTACAGCCTTCATCATCTTCAGAACGTTGCATATGAAGTTCACTAGAGCTCAGATTGAAGCGTAAACTCGCTTTATTATTGCAGTCTCCGCACCTTCAACACGCTGAAGGTGTGTTGAGACAGACATTATCGTTAAAGCGCTGCATGTTTCGGATATGCATGTTATTACATTCTTCAACTTCAGAACGTGACACGTGGAGCTTACTAGAGCTCTGATTCAAGCGTAAACTTAGTTTGTTATTCATTGTAACTTTAGAACATTGTCCACTGTTCTAAAATTGCTATAAATCTAGTCTCGGTCATCTTCGGAACGATCCATGTCAAGTCATTAATCAATATCCGGATGGATTTCATCTGATACCTGGTTTTCTTAAGTTACATAGGTCTTGGTAATCTTGTACTGTCATCCACTTAGTTGGCCAACCTTTGGCATTTGATTAATTTCCCATTTCTCTTGTTCATTCTGACTTCCAACATTGTGTCAAGATGGTATTAGTATCTCCTTGGGGCCCTGAGGATAGTGGTGGCTGCTCTCGGTCTTGCCGATATACATTGCAGTGAGTGGACCCATGCCCAATTCGTTGCGCGTCAATATTATCATTTGTTCCATAATACATTTTTCGACGTATTAGTAAAGTTTGCATCGAAATCAGTTCAGCAATTTTCACGTGCTACAGGAACAAATAAACAGACAAAAAGAAGAGAGAGAAGACTAAAATTCCATGAATTGTTGTGACGTGTTCTTTTAATGATTCTAAGTAACGCAACTTTTTTCGAATACGTCCATGACTAGACCATAGACTATAGAGCTACAGTGGTGGATTGGCGCCAGGACCAGTTGCTGATTTGTTGGCTTACTTGGGCACGATTCCATCGGATCTATCCTCGCTGGCGATGCTGGACCGGGGAGAGCTGCCTAGGCGACTGCTGGCGGACCTGCGGCGCTCCTGCGGTTCCTCCTCCTTGTTGACGAAGGATAGGCGCGGCGCATGAGCACGCAGCCCCGATACCTTGTGCGCGGATACTCCGCGGCAGAGCAGCTGGCTCTGGGTTATATCTGAAACAACATGGAGGGTTCTTTTTGCAGTTTAAATCATTTTCATAAAATTATTTTTCTGCGGTTAAGACAAACTGGTAGTGTGTAAGTGTGTAAACACACCAGCTGATGGAGTGAAAGAGACAACATGTGGCGCTCTCTCGCTAGCAGGCTCCTCCTATTCCCAACATTACTCTGATGCGGAACATTACTATGACGTCCTACTTTTTCGTGCATGCGTCTATTTACAAGACGTAGTAACGTAATAAGTATATGGAAACTCTTTAAAGTCACTACAAAATTCAATAGCTTTCTCCCAAGTTAGTAAGAAGGTACTTAGTTAACAGTATTTTTTCTAGGTGAAAGGTTTGGGAAGACATTTCAAATTGTGTCTTTTGTTATGTATATAAAAAACGGGCCAAGTGCGAGTCGAACGTATGAAGGGCCGGACTATATTATCTATGGAAAGCGGCTTACACTGCCTTTGTTGTATGGTAGACCCAAACATCTGTGAAGAAAAACAACTTCCTATATGTCCTGCAGTTGACCGGTGGGGGCTGACAATGAATGCATGAAAGTACACTTCTTTGAAATGGGATCTACTTTACAAAAGCAACTTAAAACGTACGCATAAGATTGACTTTGCAAAAAATTTGTCCATCACAACACGGATGCTTAGAATGGCTGTTGTATTTTTGTAAATCAATGAATTCAATGATTTAAGTGGAACTTCTAGATAACATTTCTGTAAAAGTTACAGACGCACGCACAAGGATATGCACACGCACACACACAGACACAAAATTAAGTACAAAGTCGCGAGTAACAGTTAGCATATATTTTGCCATTATTAAGACAAACCTTTCCATATCTTTGGGGACACTCCTTAAGCAAAAACCCTTTTTAGCTTTACTAAAAATATAGATAGTGTAGGAAATGTTTCTTCGATATCGTCACAATGTCGATTGTATTAGCTATAAAATAAAGACGGGTTTTGTAATATTGAATTATGTCTTTCAAATTCAGAGCACTTACATTTTTTCCGAGCATAACTTGGAAGATGATCTTGGATCGCTTCAATTAGCTACATTAGGACAAAGATTATTCTAAGTAATATTTTAGCTATATTTTGAATAGTGTTCATATTATTTTTCTCTAAGGACAAATTTAGGAAATATATATTTAGTTAATATTGTAAAGCCGAAGAGTTTGTTCGGATAAACGCGCCTGTTGCGTTTAACGAATCTCAGAAAATGATCGCCCCTGTGGTGTAACGGTGCGGGTATCGCCTGTTAGGACCGTTAGCCGCATGGGGACCTGGGTTCGATCGCCAGGTCGGGCCACTATTATTTAGTTGTTTCTCAGATTATTATGAGCACGCATTACATTGTCCGTGATTGTAATGTGCCCGAAGTGGTCATAGGCTCGTCACCTATGACATCACGGGCCTCAGTACCTTGGCTAATCTTGGGTGTGTTCTAGTATATCTACTGGACTTACGAGTTGTGGATACCTCTGCTCACCTCTTCGGGGATAACATGCGTGAAGGTACTTTTTTTTAGAAAATACGGGTCCAATTTTCGTAATTATTTCGGTGTTTTACAGCTCATTTACCAAAGAAGATTGTTACTATCACGCTATGACAAATAGGAGCGAAATATTGTGCATACGTGGGTGAAACCACAGGGCGCTACTGGTTCATAACAATATTTAAATTTATTTTCACTTCTGTGGAAAATTTCCAGCTAGCGCTTACAATATGAAGTCGAGATAGATCAAGGGGGCCAATTACAAAATTTCACAATTAGGATACGCTTATTTAAATTAGCTTAGGTGACATTTCAAGTTTTGTAACAATATTTCTATTTTGATTTACAAAAGGTGTTTATTATTACTTAATAATTATTATAATAACAATTATGCGGATGTGTGCAAGTGTCCGTAGTAATTCATTAGTGACTTAAACTCTAACTCGTTTAAAAAGAAATCCAGTTTTATTCGACGATAGGGAGACTGATCCCATATTTTCCCACTTTAAAGGAGCTTCCGTGATACCGTTACATAAGGATGTAGCCGGCGACGTGCGCACCGCATAGACAGCGGGATCAATTCCCGACGAGGCTCGTTAGCTAAACAATATCACAGCAAGTATTGTTTTGCCAATTTACATGCGATCGCTTTGTACCTGCTGTTTTGAATATAACATGTTTCTGTTAATGTTGTTTTGAATACAACGTGTTTCTGTTACTGTTGTTTTAAATACATCATGTTTCTGTTACTGTTGTTTTAAATACATCAAGTTTCTGTTACTGTTGTTTCGAGTACATGTTTCTGTTACTGTTGTTTTTAATACATCATGTTTCTTTTACGGTTCTTTTGAATACAACAACGTATTTATTTCGTTTTTCACGATTTGTTAAAGTATAAGGTGCAATTTTTTCATTGATGTCGAATGGAGCAGGCTATAGTTCAAGCCTTGTTGTGGCGATAGGGCTCAGCAGCCTGGGATGAACCCCCACGCATTGGACGCAGTTTGAACGAAAGGGGTCACTGTTTGTACCCCTCCTATTAGAGAATGCGACTAAAGAGCAGGAAGAGAAAGTGCTCTTTGTACGTCTCTTATGAGAAGAGGGGACATAAGAGGAACAGAAGGGGCGAGGGGCCAGGATGGAAACCTTGCCATTTGTACCGTCCCGAAGTTGGCGGGGTTCTCCTTTGGTGTAGAATAACCCCAATTGTGTAGGTGGTGTCGGTTTCTTAGGGAACTTACTAGCCGTCGAGGTGCCCTGATGATTTGTAGTTCGGTGGCACCTCACCGATGGCACTGATGGCTCTCGCGGTCGTTTTAGGGAGTATTCGGCATTATAAGGTACCGCGAGCCCCACACGCCACTGGACCTCACCTAGGGCCGGTGTGGATGTGAAATTGAATTATTTGTCACGCGATTACGTGTAAAAAAAATAATATTTCTAATTTTTGTAAACGAATTAATATCCCCTTCAGTAGGCCACCGGTCGTAGCGCAACGGATATACATAACAATTGTGCGGATGTCTCTGGGCATCCGTCGTCATAAAAAGGTTTCGACTGCTTGTTTTTCCGCCTATAAAACAATAAGAAGGCAACGACAGCGTATGTAAATATAAAAAATAGGAACCTATATACTATGTACACGTTTCTAATTCCGTTTATTTTATTTTCGCACCTGGTAAGCATAAAAAATGATTTCTCATGAGACGCCATTTTTTGTGCTTACCAAGGATCGGAGCCAACAGGAAGTCTTTTCATAGGATTATTTGTATAATATTTATTATTTAACTACGAAATTCGTATGTTCACTTGGAGCGTAAGTAGATGACATTGTATTCTGTATTAAAAAAAATAGGAAACTGCTACTGTATAACAATATAATGATTTATTGCTAAATTTTATTCTATTCGATTCTATTCTATATAAAAAACACAAAATTTGTTCGGGCTAATCACCGAAACCACTATACCTTATTTTTTAATTCAACTTCACACACATTTTTGTAACGCTAGCAGCGCCCAGCGGTCTCAGCCGCGTAGAATGGTAAAATTTAACATTCTAGACTTCAGCCCCCTCCCCCCTATTTCACCCCTTAGGGGTTGCATTTCTGGTAATCATTTCTAAACGCTCGCTTCCGTCGTGAATGGGACCGCTGTACCAAAGTTCTAGTTTCTTGGTACAGTGGTTTCAGCTGTGCGTTGTCTCTCCGTCAGTCATTCAGTTACTCGGTAACGGAAGAGTTTTACATATAGGTTTTTTTAAAAGCAGTTTGTGAGTAGCCGGCGGCCCATTGGAGGGTGGGGGGAGGATTGCGACGCATCGGCTTAGCATTTCTGTGGATGTTCATGGGCGTCGGTAGTCGTAAAAAGGCACCCATTTCTCGTTTGTCCTCTATTCTATAAAAAGTGGTGTGAGAAGTTCACAGATATTATTATAATTATTACAATGTTCATAGAAATGTTTATTTATGCACATATTTGCGAAGTCATGAAACACTGTTCGGATGGACGTATATTGTCCGGGGATCGCGACATATACCGGAAAAAACCGGTATATCTGAAAACGATCGTCATGAAACTTTCAGGGGACAGTTATTAACCCTCGTTCTGTTTCGTGTTTACAATGAATAACTTACGCAAATAACAGGTGTATTCCAGTATACTCGAACTGGTGAAAAACAGACATACCGCTTCCCAAAATATAATATTCAGAATTGAATCATGGCTTGTTGGAATATTGGATTAATATTAAATTTTAATTTAAATTAATAATTAATGGGGAAGGTATGGAGAACGGAATGCCACATATCCCGACCCGTACATACGTGCCGTGCCTAGTTTTGGTCTTCCTCGGTACCTGCATCCTTCTACATACAGCTGATTGTCTCAGTGTCATCGGTCAGTCAGGTTGTAACTTACAACGAGACAAGGCAGCCGCAGGTTATATAAGTCATTAACAACAACAAAGGCAGCGTGAAATGTTACGCAACGGAAACATCGAGCGCTATTTCGTTTTGAGAAACTGCATATTTTCTTGTCGTTGAATAGAAGAATCCCCACGGTGATGTATATTTAGAACTCTTCGTCGTGGCTCTGTAAGATGTTTCTTGTTTTAGAAAAGCTGAAATTGTATAGAAAACCCACACAGCTATGGATGACAGTAGTGTTCTATTATGCGATATGTACAGGGCTCGGCTAACGTGACGTGGTAAACGTTACGTTACGTTAGCCGAGTTATATTTAGTTTTCTATAAATTTAAATGTGTGTGTGTGTGTGTGTGTGTGTGTGT
>JAFELO010001603.1:482616-513437 GCA_017140195.1 Eumaeus atala
TATTTATTTTCTATTTTATAGTACACATATACACAACAACGGCGGAAGCGGTGATGAAATTTTTCACTCAATATCGTCTTCAGAGTCCAGCGAAGGCAGCTTTCAAGTATTTTCTCCTTACCGCTGCACAACACTCTAGCTACTACTTTTCCTAGTATGGAGAATTATTTTAACATCGTGCATATAAATGCTCAAAATAACCCGGCACATTATTTAGATTTTGTAATCTAAATAATAAACTGTTTCGAGTCACAACCTTCTATTGATGCCATACTCATATCCCAATCCTGGCTCAAACCCTCTATTCTAAATCTCTTACTCTCTTCCTGGTTTCCAGCTAAATCGGAAATGATAAAATCAGTAAGGCAGGTGGTAGCTATATATCTAAGATCTGCAATTCCTTTCCAAATATTAAGCTCCTCACCTCAACCGCCCCCTGTTGACAAATCAGAGCATCTCTTACTTGAAATTGAGCTAAGAAACTCCAAAGTGTTACTTGGCGACTTCTACCGTCCTCCCCTTTCATAAACTATTTTCCCTTCCCTTGAACACACATTGGACATCTTCACTTTTTCTTATCAGCATGTTATACTGATGGGAGACTTTAACACCTGTTTACTCAAGAATGACTCCCGTTCCAAAAAACTCTCCTCTATTATCGGTTCCTGTAACTTAAATATTCTACCGCTACGCATCACTAACCCAGTTTACTTCCATCTCTGCTAGATCTTATGATTGTTTCTTCGCCTACTCACGTTTCTACGTTCGGACAGTGCGCAGCAGAAGGTTCTTCATATCACGATCTCATTTTTCTCTCCTACAAGCTACGTGACCCAAAGACCAAAGAAAAATTCCTCATGCAGCGTGGTTTTAGGGGTATGGAAATGGACGAATTACTTCGGGATGAACAGGACATTAAAGGTTTATGCTGCCGGCACGATTAGTGAAATAATGTATACTTTTAGCAACCTCATTGTCCAAATTTACGATCGGCAAACCCCCGTGCGCCCTGTTAAGTTAAAACATTCGCCGGCATCAAGTCTCACTGATGATATTCGAGCAATGATAAACAAGAAAATTAGAGCCAAGGCAAAGCTTATAAACTGCTTCTCTGAGTCTAATCGGGAACATTACAACAGAATCCGTAATCGCTGCAATACAATGTGCAGGGACGCACAGCTTCGCTATATCCACTGTTCGGTCGACAATGGTGACCAAGCTAAGGTTAGGAAATTCTTAAAATCTTTAGGCATTGGCAAAGCTTCTCCAACTTGTTACCCCACTAATTTAGATTTAGAATCTTTAAATAAACATTTTTCCTGCTCCTCTCAAATTTTGGATTCGCACTTAAAAGCTCAAACCTTACATAACCTTTCTTTATCACCGACTCCAAATTTCACCCTGTTTTCTTTCAATCAACTGTCTATCTGCGGTGTTAAAAATGCTATTACATCTATCTCGTCCAAAGCAGTCGGGTGTGATTGTATTGGCCATGATATGTTAATCCCCATTATTGAAATCATTGTTCCAGTCCAATGTCATATTCCAAACTTTTCTTTCACTACTTTTGTATTTCCAAGTTCATGGAAAGACGCCTATTTAATTCCACTACCCAAAAAACCTAATACTCGCTCTTTTTCCGATTATCGTCCCATTTCTATCCTACCATTTCTGTTAAATGTACTGGAATGCATGGTTCAGGAGCAATTGTGTTCCTACCTAAATCAATCAATATCAACTTTTCAATCCCTTCCAGTCGGGTTTTCGCCCGGCTCATAGCACGGCCACTGCACTCATTAAAATCACGAATAACATTCGCGTGGGAATGGACGCTAGAAATATAACAATCCTGACACTGCTCATCTTTAGCAACGCCTTAAACGCCGTAGGTGAGGTTTTATTACTTTTACTTAAGTCTATTAATGTATCTTCATAGGCAGTTGGTTGGTTTCAAAGTTTTCTTCAGGGCCGTCAGCAGCGTGTAAAATTAGCTATTTCTTCAGCGACAATTCCTCTATTCTTCGTTCTATAATTTATATGAATAAATTATCTCTATCCTTTCCCTGGCGTACTAGGTACGGTGTCAGCTATCCGATTATGGAACGCTTTGGTTGTATTCGATCACAGTCTTCAAAAAGCGCCCCAAGGAACATTACCTCTCTTAGCTGGTTCGTAGTTCGCAATTGCTCATTTTTCTGGTTTTGTAACAATCGTTCTCTATGCGATGTATATGTTATAAATATATGTATGTATTTAAGTATGTATCATATGGATAGTTAAATATTTTCTTATTGTTTAAATATTTTAGTTTAATGATTATAGTATATTTAAATCTAAATAATAAGTAACTATTCTAGTATCCTCTATATTATCAGTTGTACCAAATGCTACCCTCTTTATATACACTGTTTCTCTATCTTATTCTGGTTGTCTGGAATCGGCCGCCTTTTTTGTGCCTGTTTCTATATCTTAAGTAAAATTTTTGTAATTGTTATTTTTGTGCAAAATAAAGAGTTTTCATTATTATTATTAGGGAGCTGTCGTATATGCGCGCGCGCGCGAGCACGTGTTTGTGTGAGTGTGTAAGTGTGCACGTGTGTGTGTAGTGAGTGTGTGGGTGTGTGAGTGCTCGCGTTTGTGTGTATATTTGTGTGTGTGTGTGTGTGTGTGCGTCTATGTATGTTTGTGTGAATGTGTATAACAACCTATCCACCCGGGTTCGTTCATGAGTAATAGGGGCCGGATTATTACGTTAACAAATTATACACAATGGATGAAAACCACATGTAAACCCGTTTAGCAGGCTTTGAGAAAATCGTTCACATACAGACAGACATATAGACTCATCATATGTATAGATGTGATCAACGAGCAGTTGGAATCATTTCATGACTTCTGCACATGTATTGCCCTTCTTTTCTCCTCCTTCAAGTCGGTCGGGGACATAAAACTGCATCAAATGCGCTATATAGCTATGGAGAGCGCAAACCTGACAGTATAGATGTGGAGAGAGCAAACGGGACAGTATAGCTGTGGAGAGAGCAAACGTGACAGTATAGCTGTGGAGAGAGCAAACGTGACAGTATAGCTGTGGAGAGAGCAAACGTGACAGTATAGCTGTGGAGAGAGCAAACGTGACAGTATAACTGTGGAGAGAGCAAACGTGATAGTATATCTGTGGAGAGAGCAAACGTGACAGTATAGCTGTGGAGAGAGCAAACGTGATAGTGTAGCTGTGGAGAGAGCAAACGTGACAGTATAGCTGTGGAGAGGGCAAACATGACAGTATAGCTGTGCTGGAGGTGGTCACATAAGAAGAAGTTACTTTTCTGGTCGCGCTGCCCCAATTCATCTAAAAAAAACTTAACGATTTCAAGTTATATATATAACTAACTAGGTGGTTTCATTTTATGCAACCTATAGTAAAAAACCTTACTATTAAATAAAACAAAATGCAAAACTATGTTTGTAGTATGGAAGCCCCCTAAAGTATTTATTTCATTCGAAGTGTTTTTGTTTTTCAAGTAAGTATTACAACAGTCTAACAGTTACCGTTATAATTATAGAGCAAAGCTATCACGATTCTAGATAGGAGCCTTAAATAATTATTTTATTCTGTTTTTTAATATTTGTTATTATAGCGGCAACAAAGGAAACAAAAGTAAAAAAATCAGCTCTCTAGCTATCACGGTTCATGAGATACAGCCTGGTGATAGACGGACAGACGTATGAACGGACGGACAGAGTCTTAGTAATAGAGTCCCATTTTTTACACCTAATAAATGTAAGTCTAGTAACAACCACTTTCACAAACTGGTCATGTTTATAAATTATTTAACTGCAAAAGAGTTTCAAAATCTAGAAATGTCGAATGAAGAATTACATGAACATAAAATGTTTTCGCCACAAAGGAAATGGAAAAAAATACAGGTTGAAGCGAATCCCACACTTAGTTAAGAGATCTACTGCAGCATCATTTTTGCGCGCTCGTGAGCGTTTCCACTTCGAAAAACTCGCTTTAAAAGCTGGTTAAAAGGCTTTTTGTATATTTCAGCTTACTATATCTTGCACGTCTAGATCAGGATTTCTGAACGTGGGGTCCGCTTACCACAAGTATTTGACTCGTACGGAAAATAGTAAAAAACAAGACCGAGTTGGGCTCGACGGTGCAGGGTTCCGTTGCAGCAAATAAGAAATCACGTATCTCTTCTAAGTACCAAATTGACTTTCTTCACACCAATTAGAATTTTTTGTTGAATTCTATAATACACAATTTAAATCCTATATTTAGGCGAATGTTACACATTATAATAAAACTACTTTTACGGATTTCGTCACAGTTTATGAAGTGTTTTACAGTCTCGACGTTACAGGCACCACGATCACGGGTGGACTAAGATGACAAATTGGCACCTTTTACCACTTCAGATCCATTAATATCTCACAAAATAGTACCAAAATAAAGTTTGTTTTTTAGCAATCTCGATATCATTTACAAACACCTATCCAATGACACACACACGGCTATGCTTGTTCGGAAAGGATTTTGAAGAGATGCGCTGTTCCACCCACATACGATGCCAGCTCCCACGCTGGGATATTCTTCCTTAACCCACGAGACGTGACTAGCTATTACATCATGAGAGTTTTCTACTTTTTGATTAGGATACCGTAGCAAAATGGTAAGAAATAAAACCCTTATAATTTCATCAAGTCAAAGATGTTTAACTCGGGTATATGGGAGTTATGGGTACTGTATTATTGTAGCAGGTACCCCAAATGTAGACTACTTTTAAAGGACACTACGCTTATCACAGCTTCGATTATAGCAGTGTTTATTTTTTTAAGTATTCCTTACGATAATTGAACAGATTACAAGCTACCTACTAATGTTTGTATGTATGATGAACCAAACAAATAGAAGAAAATATAGCGCGGCGCGGTAAATTAGAATGAATCGCTGGTCTGGCGGACTTCCGGTCCTAATTTCCTGTGCACAATCATTTGTTACGTCTGCAATTCATTTTGTTTCCAATGATTAAACTGAACAAATTCGTAGGAGCCGCTATTTGCTATAATCTAATACGACTTCATGTTATATCTGAACCTCGAAAATGCATCCTTAGAATTTCGTAAAATAAGTTCTTAGCGGACATCCGTGTTATTGTTGTGATGCTGATGCGGCGTCCTCCTTCCCTTGTCCCCACCAATAAGTCATCGACCAGTCACAAACCGTACGAAAGGCAATACATATACAGCTATACAACTGTCATTTCACGGTGATGTCCAATGAGCTATGACAATTCTGTACCTTACAATAGCAGGCGTGTGCCTGACAACATGAAAATTTTGTGACAAACATGAATTTGCGGTCGTATGTATTTTCTAGGCAATTAACGACACATATGGGTTTGTAATGGTTTTCCAATGTGATTTAACTATGGGTTTTATCTGCATTGTATTATTGTCAAATCTCATAATTATCATATAAGTTGCCTTGTCAGACGGACGGACAAACAGAAAACAAAGCGACACTACAAGGGTTTCCATTTTACTTTAGTAATACGGTACCCTAAAGACAGAACTTCGTACCTATCTCTCCCTGATATCAAATATTCTTTACAATAATACAAAAACCATTGAACCATATTATAAACACTCGAAATATAATCAAAACAATATATCTCCCGCACATACAACAACTTAAAATAAATTTTACTCACAAACCGCATATCTATCCTCCAATTATTTGCTATAAAATTCTATCGTGAGGCCGACGTACTCGTAAGTCGTATCCAATTGGATTTTATGACTCCGCTAGATAAAGGTCTAGCCTACATCTAACTAATCTAGACAGCCGTAAAGGCTTTCTATCAGGACTAAACCTAAATCAAACCGTGTGTGGAATTAATCTGTCAAATGTCTGCATTATCTTATCATAGCTGTGATATGCAGTTTTACCTGCCTTACATATATTACATATATGTAGAAGGAATACATTCTCATCATATTTCTGCATTAGAAATGTACCTGTGTTATTCCAAGTACTAATCTAATCTAGTCCTCAGTCTATGCGCACAGACAGACACTTACAATAATAATGATCTGTGGATTGATCCCACCACGTACTGCTAGTCCTTTACTTAGTACCGAATAAAAAAAACTAGGCATCGTTAGGGACTAGAACTCAACGGAAAAAGTGTACGGTAAAATACGTATAAATTTAAGTAATTGTATATAGTTAAGATTTTACATTAAATAAATATATATAACACAGATATGATTGTGGGTGGGTTTCGAACTCGCGACCTATGGCGCAACATTCACGATTATCCGCGCTATGTTACCACTGCGCTAGCCGTTTTGTCTAAGTAAAGTGTCTTTCAAAGGATTGAATTCGAATATACTATCTTATTTGAGCAGTAATCTGCGTTTTGACCCGCCTTACATCTTTTCATTCTTTCAGCATTAAAAATATTCTCACCTTAATCTACCTAATCGGGCCCTCAGTCTATGAGTACGCTTATGATCACGTGACATAGCTCATTTGTCCACCGCTAAAGCGCCGCATAATAAAGCCCTTACTCACGTCAGGGTACTAAAAAGCTTTTCAGCAGCCAGATAATAAAACGCTTTAGAGTCCAAAATAGATTAAAGTTCGCGTGCGATGTGTAAATGAAGCGAGTGATTGATAGGCGAGCCGTATGCCGCGGTTTTATAAGGCGGCGGTAAATCGAAGATTTAATCAATCTCCATCGCCTGTAAATTTTATTACCTATTTGCTGCTTCTTATCTTCTAAAAGCATTTAAATCAATTCAAAGTGTAGGAAATAGTAGGTTTGTTCTGAATCCGCAATTTAATGAGAAGGAAATAAAACGCGCGTCAGGAGCACATTACCATTTTTATATAATACAATGGTACATTGGAAGACTTTTCATGACTAACAATGCCTGTGACTTCGGCATAATTGTTATGCAGTCGTTTTGCCCTACATCCCATGGTGTATATTTACTTAACAAACACACGATTAGTTTACTTTTCTAACGATTTAAGGCGGATGGTCTGAAAAAATACGAAAAGTAAAATCATAGAAAATCGATCAAATGGGTAGCCGTTAAAGCGTAAACCACGCTGATATCTCTTGCGCTTTCGCTTAAGAATGATGTTGGTTCTAACTACATAACCTCAGGTCGCTTTTCAGAAATGATACACAGTTTTTTAACTTTAAATCTTTTAGGGGATCGTAAAGACTTACTTACTGTGCTTAGTATAACTCGTTTATTCCGCATGATTAGATTACGTTATACTTTAATAGATAACGCGTTTTATAAACGTTTTTTTGGTCGACCATCGATCAAGGAGGTAACAATAAAAAGAAGTTTTCATCACGCGATCAACTACTCTAAACATCCATTCCGCGGAGTCGAAACTCGCTACGAAAGTAATTCATGTTAGGCTTTAGAACATGTCTTTATATGCCGCTGAATTTCATTAAATTTAAGTTTGACTAAAGTATTTTGTGAAATGGAATTTTCTTGTGTTATACAAGAAATTATTTCTTTAGCCTAGCCTATGTGTTATTCTGTTGTATAGGCTATATTATTGTATAATTTCATTAAAATCCCTCCATTAGTTTTTACGTAAAAGAGTAACAAACATCCTTCTATACTTGCAAATTTGCGCGTTTATAATATTTGTAGGATTAATGATTTCTTGATTGTTAGGGTTATTCGCTAATATTATATAATATTGTCTGTCTTTATGGCACCAGTATGTATCTCAAGAACCGTGATAGCTAGACCGTTGAAATTCATTCCTAAACATCTACACAACCGCTGGCTGTACGATTGCGTTCTCAGCCTTCATCATAATCACCAATATAAATAAAATATCACTCCCTGGTCTTACAGTCCCAATTAGTCTGCAATGCAGCATGGCATTGGTTTTTAATAATATCGTCCTAATCGAATTTCGGCTGTAACGGTCACCACTATAGTGCAAAATATTTGCTCACGCGCAAGTGCGCTCTCTATTCCCTCCAAGTCTGATGCGACGGTAATCCGACGCATCCGGCGAGACATCAGGCGCAAGACACGGGGGTGTAACACCGCCAACTCCAACTCCGGACACTCGTATACTTCTCTAAACAATATTTGTTGGGGATTTATCAAATAGGATACATGAACCCCCCCACCATGGTTCAAGACTTGTCGTGGCGGTGGGGCTCAGTAGCCTGGGGTTATCCGAGACACCTTGGGCGAAGCCAATTGAACCGAGGAGGTGGCGGCTCTTAGTACCCCTCCTATAAGAAGAGGGGACTAAAGAGCAGGAGGATGTGCCGCTCTTTGTACCCCTCTTATAAGAAGAGGGGACAAAAGAGCAAAAAGTGGCGGCGCATTTGCGCACGGGGCAAGGGGCGAGGATGGGAACCTCACCCCATTGCACTGCCCCAAAGTCGGTGGGGTTGTCCTGTGGTGCGGGACAACCCCATCTGTGGAGGTGGCGTCGGTCTCTTCGGGGGCTGACTTGCCCTCGAGGTGCCCTGATGATTTGTTGTTCCGGGGCACGTCATCTAAGACGGCACTGGTGGCACTCGCGGTGGTTTTTGTGGGTATTCGGCACTATACAATGTGCTGCGATCCCCACACACCACTGGACCCCACCCAGGGCCAGTGAAGGCGCGTAAATGCGTTTCCCCGCCAAAAAAAAAATAATAAAAAAAGGATACATGAACCCCATCGTTTAAAACTTACTTAATTTGTATTTAAAAAAGAAGAGAAACCTCCTCGTAAGTAAGAGAGTCACTGATTATATATTTGTATAAAAATGCATAACCTTCTCGCCACAGCAAAGATGGAATTTGGATTAGATAATATGGTCTGCAATAGTCCTACATCCAGATAATTTAAACGAAATTCTCCAATCATGGACTCCCTTTCATTTTAGTTCTTGACAGAATCGGTCAGTTTTTGTATCGTTCGGCCCGGAATTCGAACCCGGGGCCCCACGGCTGTGGCTGAACATGTTTACAACTACACCACGAGTCAGTTCCACTACACACTACCTCTCACTAAGAAGTACATATGTTAGGGCGAATTGGAATCCACAAATTATTTGTAGCGAAGGCTTTGACGAGTGTTGAGGGCGCAGTAAAATTTGGCCTAATAGCTGAGACAATCACGGTCACGGTGTTTGTGGATACTTCTTAATTATGAGATAAATTATCGGTGTACATAAGTCTGTAACCCTCTTATAATGCTCTAGCGAGCAGTCAGAGCCGTTTGATGACCACCGTCCATAAACATCTACACAATTGTTATGCAGATGTCTTTTCATCGTTGCCACAAAAATGCACCATACAACCAAAATGCAACTTGGCAACAGTTTTGAACATGAGGTCTCCTTATTCGTGCCTGCCCAATTTTGGCTACAATGTCGCATGGCACTACTTCTTACTAATTATTATTACCTACAATTCGCAACATGCAATCTATAACAAGACAAAAGGCCTACTCAGTGCGCATGTTACCTAGATAGCGTAAAAGGAAATATTAGGTCCTTACATAAGAAATTGGCGTTTTGTATGGGAGGAACAAAAAGTGGAATATTTTTTAATATAATATATTTCATTAATCAAAGTATGAGCCATTGTTTTCTATGCACTTTTGCCATCTCATAGGTAGTTCATTGGTCCCTAAACTAAAAAAAGAATCAATAAAATCTTTGAATGCAAGTTGGACTACCCCATCGGAGTTAAATTTTTCCCTCGCAAGAAGTTATCCAAATTACGAAAAAAAATAATGGAAATATGTTGGAGCAAGTTCCGAGGAGTCTGGCCAGATATGAGAAAACTGTAATGAATAATACCGGCACCAGTCCACCAAACACTTGCAAGTAACTTTTTTGGGGTTGATTATCGCTTGGAGCAGTATTTGGCTGGTTGGACAGGATCCAACTTTTACGTTTAGCGCTTCCGATTATCGTAAAGAATCCATTTTTCATCACAGGTAATGACTCGATTTAAAATACCTTCATAATTGTGCCCGTTTAGTAATGTAACGCAGCAGTCGATGCGCGTTTGCTGGTTTGCTTCACTGAATTCGTGAGGTACCTATCAAGCTTTTTAATCTTCCCAGTTTGCTTCGAGTGAATTAAAACAGATTTCTTACTAACATCGCAGCCTGCACCTAACTCTTCATTATCAACTTGGGTTTCAGGCCGTCTACGGCGCTAGTTCTGTATGTCGTAATTTCCAGCTGTACAAATTTAAATTTGGAATTCCTTACCAAAGAGCAGAAATTCGTGATTAAAGTGACCAGTACAAAAAACGCCAACTTCATACGTAAGGACCTAATATTACATCTCTGTCTCAGGTTCTTTTTATAATTTCACTTAGAAATGTAAAGTACGAATGATTTATATGGGTCTGTGTAATAATTCCTTTATAATAAAAACCTCTGGTAACCCTATTTTTATATTTATTTTATAGGAAGCGCTGGGGTTAAGTAGCTATATATTTTTATTCATAATTCAATAAGGTATTTTAACTATAGATATGTAGATGATATGAACAAACGCTTTTCTCGAAACTTTAATGGTGGCAGCTGATTCTATACAAAAGAAGTGTGAAGGGAATAATAGGATTTGCGGCTAAAACTCACCTGCAGTCCGCTGCGGGTCGATCTGCGCGTGCATGATGGAGAGGCCCGGCGCGATGATGGCCGGCAGCGTTCGGGAGCGCAGCAGAGGCGGCGGAGGCCGGCGCCCACCCAGCGCCTCCGCCGCCGCAGCCGCCGCGGCCGCCGCACTGCGACAGACAGACAGGATAAACGATCTCTCACAATTGCCCGTCAGTAAGGATGCTGTTTATGATTAATGGCCGTCGGTGGCCACCAAATAGATCTGACTGCTCGTAAAAAGGTAAGAACATTATTCAAAATGCAACATTTCCTAAGATTCCAAGATCCTGGGCCGCCCAAGTTTTTAATGCTCTCCTTTTCCCAAAAGACCTTACTCTTACCTTTCCTATTTACATTATTTTACATTGATATATATTTTGAGTATTATATTTACATTGATATATATTTTGAGCTGTCAGGTTTTATGCTTTTCCATTCAATGTTAGATTGTTTATTCGTCTTGTTATAAAACGAATCCCACAAAAGCTGATCGAATCGAATCAAGATTAGATTTGCAGAAAATCGATCACATACAGACAATATGTGATCGATTTTCTGCAAATCTATTGAATTGAGTATACGGCTTGCACTCATGGATACAACGATTCCCGACAAATGTGACATTTTGGGCACTGTTGTACATGGGCTAAGTCGAGGCGGATCGCTAGTTAAAGTATATTAATATAAGCAGTCATATTTATGACTTTCGATTCAAAGTTAGATCCTTTATTAATTGTTCATATAAAAATACGCTTCGACTTTTGTATCGAGTTGGAAGCATCTTGTTTAAGTATCTGCGTGAGTCTGCATCTTATGAAAAGTAATTCTGTCGGCGTTTCTCAGCAGTGCTACTAAACAAGTACCCCGGGCTTATGCGCTTATGTAACAGGTCGCGTGCGACGCGGATACACGCGAGTAAATGCGGGGAAATCCGTATGTAACATGTGTTGTTATGTTAAGATAGGAAAGACATGTGTAAGTATAACTAACAGAATGGAGTAATATTCTACTCTATCATGAACACACTGGGAGCAAGTGTGTTCATTCCAGGGAGCGATATGAACTGTCACAATGTAGTAGTCGATCCTGATTTATATTTAAGTTGAATCCTAAAGATGGAAAAATGATGTGGAGATTCAAGAAATAGTGCACCACGGGTGGCTTGTCGCTAGGATTTTAGCGACTAAGTGGCGCAGCGATTATGTGAGCTGGTGAGCCTAGGGCGTCACACCAGGAGTCGCGGGTTCATGCATGTTTATCTATATATATTACGTATTTCTATATTAAAACTATATTTTTTATAAATTTTACCAATCATATTATTAAATTGCTTAAGTTTTAAAAAAATAATGAAATATACTTCCGTCGTTTCGTACCTGTAAAACAAGTCCTCACGGTACTTAACATGGGGCTGGACTGACGTAATGTTTCAAATCCACTGATATTATAATTGTATTATTTAAAGCCCTTTAAAAATTGCTGTAGTGTATTTTTTGTGTAGCATAAGAGGGCAAACGAGAATCTTTTGTTGACTATAGACCGCCATGGACATTCGCATGACTGTTACGCAGATGCGTTGCCCTCCTATCATCCTCCTTAATGTGCCACCGGCTACTCACAAATTTACTAAGACTGATTTTACAACATTCATCTTACTAAAGTCTGCACCGAACAAAATTAGATCCTTGTGGATGGAGATAGATTTTAGTGGAAATCCACTTAATCACAAAACCAGACGGCCCCGAGGTAATTATTTTGAAATCAGTGTACAAAATACGTACATAGCTTTAGTTTGCGAATTGTACATGAAATGTTGAAGATGTATTTGAAGTGAATAGATGACTCTTCACTTCAAATATGATGACATTATTAATAGGTAGTGGCATGCTCCTTTGAAGCCGAAATGGCCACTCGCTTGCATGATACCCCCTTCTGCGGTTAGTGAATTTCCAGTGGCCCATTAGACGGGAGAAGATAAAGTGGGCAACGCCTACGGGTAAAAGTTAAGAAAAAACGGGTAAAAGAGGTCTATGAGCGTCAGTAGTCTCCGACTTCTTGTTACTCCCCTTACATTATATAAAAAAAACCTAATTATTAGTATATCACAATTGTTTGAACACAATAAAACTGATTTGTCTATCTTTCTTCACCCTTTTCACGTTCATACATGTTACATTATTTATTCGAATGGTAAATTAAGTTGCCTCAGATATTGTTTATGTTAGGAATGTTCTTTATAGTCGTCGTAATGTTAAATATAAAATATGCAGGACGATCTACGCGGCGTGTAGCGCACCTGCTCAGATTTCACGCTGATTTGCTGGCTGAGTTGATAAAGTAGCGGGTGAGCCTTGCACGTTACGCCACCGGGCATGTCTTGTACATCTTAAATATATAAATAATCCTCGATTTTTATTATATATTATATATTTAACACTGCCTCGTGGTCTAGTGGTAATCACTGTATCCTGGGTTCGAGTCCGGCGTCGGACCAAAGCGTTATTTGGATGTTTTAATTAATGGTAACATTCCAAAGTTGGGAAGTTAGCGGTGCGACACACCTGTACCTCGGGGAGTTCGGTAAGCCGTCAATCCTGCGCGTGACTCCCTCTCCGTTCGTATGGGATTGTTCGCCCCATCAGAATAGGACAATGGCGGAACATGGAGTGCACTTGTGCCTGCGTCCACATTTGTGCACTACAATATGTCCTGCGCAGTTGGGGAGTCTCTATAGAGATGGCTGAAATTCGGCTAAAACGAAATTTATATATGTTGTAAATATTACTCAATTTTTAATAAACAAAAGAAATAAGTATACTTGTTGTTTAGCGCCTGTAAAATCTGTTACCACGAAAAGAGACGAAAGAGAATTTGACTCGCCCTAGAAGACATTTGTATCACAAAAAAACTTGTGATTAATAAATAATTTATTCTATTTTAAGTATTTGTTGTCATAGTGTTATTATTCTGAGTACGCATTACATTGTCCGGGAATGTAATGTACCCGAAGTGGCCATAGGCTTGCCACCTATGACATCATGGGCCTCAGTACCTGGGCTAATCGTGGGTGTGCTAGTATATCTACTGGACTTACGAGTTGTGGATGTACCAGCACACCTCCGCCTTTTTTTGCTTACAGACTTTACAGCTTTTTTTAAAAAAGTAATAGATCATTTGTGAAAATATTTACGGTCTAGCGGTTCTCGAGATATAGTCTGGTAACAAACAAACATACAGCGGAATCTTGGTCACAATTGCGATTTTACCACGGAGAACAGCTATAAAATATATGATAACATAAAATGATCACTGAGCAGTATAAACATGCTGCCTCCAATGAGAGGCAGTGCAGAGTCAGATGATTTGCTTTTCTTCAGCCCATGCCCCGAATGCGCTCACAAACTTCAAGAAACAAAACATTGTTTTATAATATAGCATTGGGTGCAAGAGAACAAAAGGAGCTTCTTAACGACTACCGATCCCCATGAACACCCGCATAATTAATATGCCGAACCATTGTCCTCCTTCCTTCCTCTCCTCCAATGGGCTACCGGCTACTCACAAACCGCACGAAACGCGATACCGAAGATTCATCATGTGAGCGAGTTCCTCCCCGGTTGGACTGGCCCAATTCCTCTGTAAAACAGCATGGCAATACCTATTCCCAGTACGTCTTATATATCCACAGAGTACCCGTCTTGTTCGGTCTCAAAACTTAACTATAACTTCCAAACTATCTGAGTAATAACATATCATTTTGCAAGGATGTATTTCCTTTAGAAACTCGTATTAAGTTTGTACGGAAATTGTGTAGTTGTCGAAGATATGGCGCGTTCACAATTTGTTTGCAGTTCAGTTTAGACGCGCCGCAAATCGCGTCCAATACGAAAGCTATCTCTAGCGGAAGGTTCTAGAAATCCATATGATCTAAACTTCACTAGCGTAGCAGTTCAGTGGTCGGCCTGGAGTTAGAACGTCAACTCGTCACTGAACCGAAGTTCTACCACTGAACTGCTACGCAAATTTTAAAGGATATAATACTTGTGAAGATACGATATGTATGTATGAATGGAGTTATGACTGTGGAGCAGACAAACTAAGGTATGTACTGATCATGATATGTGGCATTCCGTCCACTCTGCCTAACCCATTAGGATGTAAGCCACTTGGCGTGGAGATATAATTTCGAAAAAAGTAGTGTTACACTTTCGAAATGATACTCACTTTACGTTTGAGAAAGAATTGCTTCAAAAAAAAAGTACAGCAGAGGTCGATGTTTTACTTTCAAGTGTTAGTGTGTGTAGGTATGTGAGTGTTTGTCACCTCGGATCCGCCTTTATCGGACTGAGCGCGACACTTGTAAACTCCATCTTCTGACCTCGTGGTTGTAAGGCAGAGACAAGGTCCTCTGCTTCGTTGGTGAGGGCAGTGTGAAGAGTACTGGGCAGAGGACGAGACAGCAGGCAATTGGCGACTGGCTGCTGTTGTAGTATTGCTGGATCGCTGTGGAAGTCCTTGGCATCGGCCTTGGGTACTATCTGGAGCAGGGTGGTAGTCCTGTACCCTCGGAGATGGCATATTCAAGGTTTAACTATTCAAAGTACTGATACTCAAAGTGCCGAATTCTTGTGGGTAAATAGTCTTTGTTTCGCGGGGACATGCATTTGCTCAGCCATCAGTCCTGGATGTGATCTGATGAGTGTGTGGTACACTAAAACCCCGCGGTAGGCATTAGCCGCTATGAAGAGTTACTTTAAGACATAAGTTCAGATACTGGCTCTTCATAAGTAAATTTCGTGCGGTCTGGGTGAATTTGACTTTTGTGGGTGCTATATAACCAAACACTTCGGTGGCGTAACAGAATGATGTACGTATGCAGATCGAGGCGAAGTGACAATTTACTTCGTCCGCACAACACCCGAATGAAATCATACGACTATCGTGAATTAGGCCAGCACGATGAGAGGTATCAGCGTAACGATACAGCTAAGCTGTCGCGTTTTGTGACGTTTCATAGTCTCAGTAGGCCCGATGGAAGAAGAACAACACGTCTGAATGATATGCGGATGTCAAGGAGCGGCGATAGTCACCAAATGGCTCAGGTTGCTCTTTTGTACTCCTATGCTATAAAAAATACCAACCAACAGCGAGCCGGACTTGACTGTAAAGAATTCCGAACGAACAAATACTAAGCATATCTCTTAGACAAAAAATCCGTTTTTGTTCAAACATGTTTTCGTTTGAAGTTTTTATTGAATTACATAATGCGATTTCCTTAACTATTTTTCCCCGGGCACTTCTAACGTTAGAGGGGATATACATACTAACTGTTTACTACTCTAGAAACGGATATCTGACATAGCATTAGAATAATCAAATATAGTCCTTGGAACGCCATATTATTTATATATGGAGTTCTATCCAATAATTCTAACCACGTATGTCAATACATAACAAAAAATTTGAAAGGTTTCAATGGACAACCGGATGGAACCGAAGCTGATGGAGTCGGATAAATAGAGATTTTGTACAGGCAATAAATCTCTACTTACTTAACTCCATCAGCAATTATTTATTATGTACAAAGAACCTGTATAAACAGTACAAAGCACAATAGTAAGACAAAACGAAAATTGGCGTGTTTCTATGAAAGGGAGAGAGAGAGAGAGAGATGTACACCGCCGCGCGCAGTAAGCACTAGACTATAGCAAAAAGTGTCGTGATAACTTTTCGTATCTTTTGTTCCGTCTAGCCTGCTTCCCAACACGCGATAAGGTACTTCGTTCTACAATCATTTTTTTTCAGACCATGGATCATAGATATTTGTGTTATTACAAAACAGCTTTAAAAACTGATGTTAGTACATACAAATGGTAAATAGAAATTAGTGTCTCCAGACTCCCCACACACTTTGCCCTCTCGAATTTGCCTTGCATCCTTCAGTAACTTGTACGGAATGCTACACTTAGTAATTTAGATTTTCTTTTTTTTTATTGTATAGGGGGACAAACGAGAAATCGGAGTCGTTCTACGACTGCCGACGCCCATGAACATCAGCACAATTACTATGCTGATGTATTGCCCTCCTTTTCACCTCTGCCGGGCCAATGGGCCACCTGCTGCTCACAAACCACACGGAACGTGACGCCGTATATGTCAGTTTACTGCGCCACGTAGCGAGCAAGAGGATTTTCAAAAAAATAATTTTATAACGGTTTATAAAATAATTAAAAGTAAAAAAGGAAAATAAAGTAATTCTGCTTTCTAAATCTAAAACAGTCAGTACCTATAATCTTCATGTAAAATGTCTGCGACACATGAATTGACAGACGGACGTGACGAAATTCTAATGATTCCGTTTTCTGCCTTTTGGCTATGGAACCCTAAAAATGGCTAAAAACGCCTCGAAATTGTCATGTCTATTGTATGAACAGCTACGATTCTAATATTCTTGTCATTGTGTGTAACATTGAAGGAGGGAGAGGTTCTCCCTCCAAACGAACCGCGACCTCTCACAGAATACTAATGAAAAATCACACGTATTGGACCGGAATATAAAGCATTGCAGTTTGCTGACTTTTTATAATTCTAGGGGGGCAAACGAGTTTACCCACCTCCGCTCATGCTCCTACCCACCTCTCGGTATACGGAGTGAAATGCTCGAGATGCACGGGGGTTTGCTCACCGGCTCCGTTCCCGAACGTTATTCTCTCCCTACATCTTAATTAACTACCCTTTCGTTATCCCCTTTCTGGGGTCTGACACCGCAGAATAAGAAGTCGGCATCGGCCTCGTCAGTCCTAACTACATACAAACAGCTATGTCGTTATATATATATATATATATATATATATATATATATATATATCGTCTTTTACATATCAATGACATGCTGCAAACTAGTGGCCCTCATTGTTACGCAGATGATAGCACCGGGGATGCTTTATACACTGGCCGTGCCGACATTTCCCGGGAACACGTCAACAAGAATTGGAACAAGATTGTGTCTGAAGTCGAGGGTTTGTTATTCAAAGTCTCGGAATGGGGCCGACTAAATTTAGTCCAATTTAACCCCCATAAGACACAAGAATTAGTACTTCAATCCAGCTCATTGGCTGCAATTTTACAAGGCGCAGGTCCTACGGCACATGGAGTACATGTGGGCAGGGGCCCCGCAATATCAGATCGTTTCATTTGACCGTATACAACGTAGAGCGACTTGAATCATTGACGACCAAGTTGATGACGGATGGCTCGATACTTTGATCCTACGACGTGATGTCGGTTCACCGTGCGTCTTTTACCGTATTTTCTATGGGGAGTGTTCCGAGGAATTGTTCGGTTTGTTCAGCTTAACATCAGCAGCAGAATTCCATCTTCGAACATCGCGACAGAATTCCAAGTTCCACGTTCATCACCTCGATGTCCGCAGATCCACAACAGTGTGGTTTAAACGCTTCTTTTTAACCCGTAGGCCTTTGTTAGTAAAATCAAAGCTGGTCTTCAGGTGCGTAGTAATGAAATCTGTACAACATACAAGCGAGACCGTCGACACCAAAGGGCTACAGTATATGTCAGGATTGCAACATAGGTTCCATGATACAGGAGCCTAAGTGCTCGATACTTCACACCCCAAGACCCTACGAAGGGATAGAGATACGTGAGACCTTCCCGCATGCAGCCCCGAAGATCTAGTATCATTTATGTGTACACCAAGCACATAGGTTCTAGATACACTCGCGATCGAGGTGCCGTTCAAATTCATTGTCGGTCTACTTTCAAAGCGACCATTAATTGTCATGGTCTGGTACTTATTACGGGTTCACCAATCCAATAAACTGTTTAAGATTACTGAATATTTCTGTTCGATGGCGGTGCGCGGTGGAGCCTCAATCGCAAGCGTCAAATCGTCAGCTTATTAAACCTACCAGTCTCCGCAATTTAAGGAAATCACGTAGAAGGAGTTTACTATACCGAACCTTGGGAACATCCCATTGTTGGCTACACTGTCAGCCCAAAGCACGCGGGAAACCTTCCAAGGCGCGCGTTGGCTGACAGTGTAGCCAACATAACGGTTAACGAGAGAGTCGTAATTAGCGAAAGTTTCTCGTTTGCCGAGCTATCGAAGCCAATTGATGACTACCGCCCATTAACACTCGCATATGCAGATGCGTTGACCTCACTCACCCTATACCTATACCCAATAGGCCACCGGCTACTCACAATGCTGTCTCTTTACGGCGGTATCATGTGAGCGAGAGCGGTACCACCTCCCCCATTGTGCTGACTCAATTCGGCTGTAATACAGCATGGCACTAGGTACCTCTTACTAAATATACATATAAATATCTGTCGTGTATTTCATTATTAAAATGAACATTGTGGATGTGCAACGAGCATAGATCACCATCAGGTGATCTATGCTCGCTAATCACAGAAAAATGAATCTTACCATCAGGTAAGATACATTTTTCTGTTTTTAAATATATGGAGGCTTACGAATGTGAGCCTATTAACTACCACCAGCGTCCATAGACATACACATATTTATGATTCATACGCATTGCTCTCCTTCCGCCTTTTCAATAGGCCGCCGTAAACTCGCAAACCAAACAAAAGGCTATAGTATTGCTGTACTTTTGCAGCAGTTTCAAGTGACCTCCCTGAGTTTCCTGTGGCTCATTGGAGGATGGATACTCGTCGTAACAACTATGCGGATGTCTAAAGGAGTGTGACAGCAAACGTATTCGACTGCACGTTCACTCCTTTATACTACAAAAAGCCACATTGACCTGAAGGAAAAATACGAACAACACAGACGCCGTTCATATGGAGAGAGCTAAGAGAGACATTCATGGAAGGATATGTGCCGCTCGGTTCCCTCTACCTTCCTCATTAGTAGTGGCGTTATAAATTAGGATAAACATTCAGGTGGATAGTGACTACCGTCGCCCACAGACATTTGTAATACTGTCTTGCAGACCCTACTCTAGATTGTACCGAAAACCGATGTTAAGGAAGGTCCTCAGCGTCCCAGCCATAATACAACAGCAGCCAGCAGACAAAATGTAAACAATACGTTACATAACTTTAAATGATTGACAATGTTTCTAATAAAAAAAACATTTTATATTATGTACCAATAATCGGTTACACAGTGGCGTTTTGCGCCAACTCCACGTCTACGGTCTTGCCATCTTTGAGCATGCTAGAGTCTCCTCGCCGCAGCTCCTCGGCGCCCGTGATGCTTCCCGCCCCGCGTGAAGACGTTTCATCTCTGCTAGATCTTAGACAGCCTGATTTAATGATTTTGATGGATTTTAGCATAGGATATTTTATACTGTTAAAGTACTATCTCCGTTCTGGAGACTACACAAGCCCAAATGATTATGGACTTGGGTAGTCTCCACACCACGTAATCACAGTCCAGAGACTACGTGATTTCTCCGTTCTTCTGATCCTCAAAATGAGCAACCGGGATTTCACAAGACAAACGACACGATCGCATACACTTTACTTCGGATTCTATTCAAATCTATAGTAATTATATAAGGCTGATGAATCTGTTTGTTTGAACGTGCTTATATCAAAAAAATATTTTAGGAGGAGTAGTGACATGGTGCATAGGAGGAGGTAGTGTTATGCATGGTGCATGACACAACGGAATTGGGCCGGCACGAGCGGGGAGGTGCCTCTCGATGACTTGATACTGGCGTAAAGTGAGAGCGTCACTGTCGCGTTTCGTACGGCTCGTGAGTTGCCGGTGGCATATTGGTTCGGGGTTTGGGGCTATAGGAGGTTATATACCGTCGTGGTACGATTAAAGAGCAGAGTACACGGATCATGCGGCTAAGACCGCGAGGCGTTGCTAGTATATACGCTTTGGTTACTCGCTCACTCACTTATTCAGTGATCAAAATTTTGTAAACTGCAAGTAGTAGGAATTACAATTTTCTTTTAGGATATAGGTGCTCGCTATGATGGGATATTGCGTAATTCGACGCCTAAGTGTGCGTTTTTGGTGGTGGAGTAGGCAGGAGATACCGCGGGGCCTACAAGTCAAGTAATAATATAATGTGCCATGTGAAGCTAACCAGTTGTAATGACAAAAACAATAGAAATGAAACCAAACAAATTCTTCAAGAAAAGAGCGTACGTATACCTGAAAGGCCAGCAACGCGTCTGCTAGACGCCTAGTCTTGCAAAGGTTTATGGGGGTAGTACTCATTATCCACCTGCTCGTGAGTAAGAAGTAGCTACCATTGCAGCATGTAGCCGGACTAACAGGACATTCTCGTAAAGTGCCAGCTAGCTAAGCGCTTCATGCGGTGTAATTTGTCGGTGGACCTTTGGGGGTGGGTAACCTCCACGCGGATGTTTATGGGCATCAGTAGCCGCGACAAAACGTTACAACAGCTGGCCCAACTCTCCCCCAACATATAATGCAAGTTTACTAATATAGTTAAATACGTCTATACGCCTTGCACCTATTTGGTTGGGGAGTATTTCAATTGGTTGTACTATTTATATAGTTTCAAAAGTTAACGGGAATGTTAGAATTAAATTACTAATTGTTTATTATTATCTTGCAACTTGCATAAGTTTAAGTTGAAGCTGTTCTCACCAATAAACAAGTTCTCAGTGCCCGGTATGCAGACAGCCCCCTTCTCCATGCCGAGCTCGATCTGCACTTTGCCAATATTGAATATGCCATTTGCGTTTATGTTCGAAAATGTTTTACCTAAAATTGAATGCTTTAACAAAGAAAGAAGACAAGTAGACGTTAAAAAAACTTATTATCTTTAAGGCGGTTTACAGACGATATTACGTGATAGTGATAAATTAGTATTCCGTACCGTACTAAGCCATAGCGACTTGACATCTAATCAGAAAATCATGTACGTGATAACGGCTCTCTAATTGATCTGTGAACGCATTGCCCGATGGAGTGAAAGAGACGACTTGCTACGCTCTCTCACTAGGAGGCTCCGCCCATTCGTAACATTCCTATGACTAGCAATGTTACTATAACGTAATACTTTTTCGTGCATGCAGCGTTATCGCTTTATAAGACAATTTCACGTATAAGACAATATCACACACTTGTAGCGACGCGTAGCTATAATAATTATTATTAGTTAGTACTTGTAGAGGACGTCGTATCAGCTACGAAGGAGCGTAGCTCCACTTTTTTGTGCTACGTTGCATGACGAGGAGAAGTAATATTTTTTCCCTGTCCTAACGCCGCTAAAGATATTTTCACTTCAAAAATAGTCTAATGAGTTAAAATTGTCATTTTTGCACAATATTTGTTCTTCCAAACTGATATATTCAGTATTTTAATTCTTATAACTATAGCAGCGCCCTGTGTCACACGTGTGAAATTTATCCTAATGTATCATTTTTTGTTATAAAAGTAATCCATTTAAAGTATACCTCTGATATTATACGATTAATTCAATAGTCGATCATGAAGTTTGTCATGCTCTCATGCCCAATGAGTGTGTTTTACGGACATAAAGTTCACCATGAACACATGCACGGGGTGTTTGTAATGTGGAATACCTTCATTACCCAAAGGCCTAAATGAGTGGTTTGAGTGTACACATTATAACGAAACTACTCGAATGGATTGTATTTATGTAACGGTGTCATAGTTTTTTATTTTCTTTTGATTAAATTTGTTGCTGTCATTATCATTCCAAAAACAGTTTTAGCTTTCTCCCTCGGGCCCCCTGCGATCATATGAATGGGTTCATAGTAGTTGCCACTATCAACCCTAGCGTCACAGGAGTAGCAGTGGTGGAAATGAGTGGAGGGCCGAGCCCGTTAAAGAATGTGAAAAATGTTTTAGTATTCCGATGTTTCAAATGTCTTCAGTAACGTGAATTCATTAATCAGGGCCCGGCAGTCTAGTTAGACTAGTTTTTTTCTGACTTTTAAAAGTAATTACCGGATTTGTCGTAGTTTAACAAAATATCGGAATCTCCCACAGCGATAATTCCATTCGCCTTTAGTTTGATATTGGCTAGTGAACCGTAATTCTTAACTCCAATTTCTTCTTTTTTCTTCTTTTTATCCCGTACCTCCTTTAACTTTGATTCCAACTGAAAGCGGTGTGGTTGGATGATATACAATCATTTCTATTTTGCGGATGATATGGGATTCCGGAACAACCAGAGGGTACATCTTAAGGGTCCTGCAGCCTCCATAGTCTTACGTCAAGACTGTGCAATAATGCTAGGTCAGTCCGCTACCCTCTGCGGACTGCATCTCTTCATCTAGGTCCTAGTTCCTATCTTACCAGCCAATCTATGCGACGATTTTAATAGAAATGATATAAATTAAAAATAATTAAACCATATCCAGCAAGGCGTCCTTCTGCACTGTAAAGGCTTCATTAACGAATTCTTTCCTACTGCTCGCATCCAACATGGCGCCCACAGCTGACGAGCCGTTTGTGTGTGTTGAGAGTGAATATCCGACGCTCAAATAAACCTTGAAAAGAAAATTAATCACATTTAAGACATGCGCCCCAAAGGTTTACCCGTGTGGCTAGCGTGCTCCGTTCATATCTGAAGTAGCGTTGTGGTATATAGCCTTCCTCGTTACATTGAATGTGTAACACTGAAAGTGTTTATCATAATGGACCAGTAGTTCCACGTTGGTACGTTTCACTAAACACTTAAACTACTTATAGAATACTGAATGTAGATGTTTATAGGTATTTTGGTATATCAGGTTTTGCGTACCATACTTTCCCATTTCGCTCGCTCGTGTTCTTTGATAAAACCATCGCCGAAAGGAAATACTAAAACTATCTTGAAGCTGCTAAAACCGTTTGTATCAGACGTAAACTATAGGAAGTTTTTATAAAATAAACGAGCATTACTCCACGGTTTCACCCGTGTAACTCCGGTCATATTAGTAGTGGCAAAATGGTATATAGCATATAGTCTACCTCGATAAATGGACTATTCAACATAAAAAGAAATTTCAATTCTGGCCTGAGCGTGTTCAAACAAATGAACAAACGCTTCAACTTTATATTATTAGTTTAGATTAATATTAAAATGGGAAACATTGTAAATTTATTAAGCATATAAATATGTAATTGGTTAAGTAGATTCAAGGCCTGTATTCTAAATTATAACCAGATCTTCCAAAGTTTCGAACTATTGAATGTGTCATGTTAAGCCGCAGCATGTTAAGCCGCAGCATGTTAAGCCGCAGCATGTTAAGCCGCAGCATGTTAAGCCGCAGCATGTTAAGCCGCAGCTTGTTAAGCCGCAGCATGTTAAGCCGCAGCATGTTAAGTCGCAGCATGTTAAGCCGCAGCATGTTCCAAAATTTTGGATCGTAGAGCACTCTCCGATGCTCGTTTTATATACCAAAATTAGTTTTCATTATTATCATCATTATCAGCCCTTATCGGTCCACTGCTGGACATTAGGCCTCCCTCAATGTACGCCAAGACGACCGATCTCCTCCTGCTCGCATCCGTCCCGGACCGGCCACTTCACGGAGATCTTCTTCCCACCTGGTGAACGGTCGACCAACACTTAGTTTTCTTAAACGCGACCTCCACTCCAAATTAGTTTTAGTTATCTATATTAATTATAAAACAAAGTCCCCGAAAGCTGTCTGTCTGTATGTAATGGATTTTCTCAAATTTTACTGCGGCTTTCATCTGTGGATAAAGAGATTTACCAATACCTGTATACACCATGATCAAATTGATCTGATACTGTCCGAAGGTGGTGTCAGGAGTCTTCGCAACCGGTGTACTTATACGAAGAGAATTATGAATGTGCAGGAGGCAAGGCAGATATGTAAAGATAGTAGATGTGTGGTACTCCGTTCTCTCTGCCCATACCATTACGGAACTGGCGTGAAGATGCCTTATTGTTCCCAAGGATTTCCAAGGAAGATTTCAGTGTTAATGTATACAAGGCGGAAGGTTTTTCTGTGAATCTATACACAGGCGAAGCTTGAACGGATAGCTTGTAAAAATATTTTAAATAAATTTATATATAAATTGCTATCGGCCTACCTAATTGAAGTAATAAATTATTCGTATCGACAAATCTGGCCTTTCCTCTCGATTTTTCTTTTTTTTGCTAGGGGTTCCTCGCAGTGATTTTATCGCTTTTCACTTTGAACTACTTTTCATGACAGCCTGAACGAATTGCAGCTTCGAAATATATTTTTAAGTGTAACATTTCTATAACTCGCTCTCTAGTCCAGCAACTTGAAGGAGATGAAGTTACAATTTGACTTTATTAGAATATTTATGTTCCAAAAATATGTATAAAGATAGATTTTTTGTAGCAAAGGGGACAAATAGTTATAAATCACCAAATGCTAGGTGCAATCGCAGCGCCAGCTGATTACGAAAAAGCTTCTTGAAGTACCACGAAAATAAAATATATATATATATATATATATATATATATATATATATATTATACCTACTTAGAGTGGAAAAAGCTAAATATCGAATGAGTACAGTTAATTAGTAATTTTCCCCTTTCGTGTTGATGGATTGATGGAAATAAATACTCATTCTATGAAGAAAGAGTTATGTATTACATAATTTTATGGATTTTTCCTAGACTGTGCATTATATAAATCTTTTCTTCGCGAAGGGCTGAAGAATGAAAATTTTGTAAATGTTGTAAAAAGGTTGAAGTCAACACTTTAAAGAAATCTGCCAGAATTTCGGCAATGGCTTGTTTTCGAGACTCCTGTACAACTTTTCAGTTAAGCGTTTTCTCACACACACATCATTTATTTTATTTATTATATGAACATTATAGTTCATATAATAAATAAAATAAAATAAATGATGTAGTTTATAAAATTTTTGTTCGTATACTGTGTAAATTTCTCTAGAATGCATATTTAATACACCTTCAACTCTCTACATAGACTTGTATAAAATAGTTTTAGTACTACTACTCATAGCAATTCGATGAATCTTTACTGTGCTTCTCTTCGCTTCCACAACATCAGTTCAGGTCGAGAAAAAATGTTTTAGTAGGTGAACATTTCTTACCCGCCTGCGTCAGAAGGTACGTAAGTACGAATGCATATTAATTTCGCGATTAATCAGTGAGTGGTATTTCGCTTTTATATATTAAAAAAAAGAAAAAAGTACCTTCACGCCTGTTATACCCGAAGAGGTAGGCAGAGGTGTGCCAGCACATCCACAACTCGTAAGTCCAGTAGATATACTGGCACACCCACGATTAGCCAAGGTACTGAGGCCCATGATGTCACAGGTGGCAAGCCTATGGCCACTTCGGGCACATTCCAATCCCGGACAATGTAATGCGTGCTCAGAATAATCTGAGAAACGCTGATACCTGATACCGCCGTAAAGTGAAATCTTCCGTGTCGCGTTTTGTGCGGCTTTTGAGTAGCCGGTGGCTCATTGGAAGGGAGTAGAGGAAGGCATTGTGCCAGCATCATACTCATTCGGATGTTTATGGACGTTGATAGTCAAAAAAGACTCCAGCTGCTTGTTGCCCCCTTATAATAAAAAAGAAGCGTATTGGGAAAAGGAGGGAACATTTTTTTGGACACACACACATTGGTACTTATAGTCTCGTAAGTGCTCGGTCGACGTTGCTGAATTTCACCCAACACTGCTATTGTTGTATAGAAACAAGCACAGGTTCTACAAGGCTATTATACAAAATAAATACGTACTTACAAAAGCAATAACCAGTAATGCCATCACGTTGCCTCTCTACAAAACCACGGATCGGTTTACGAGCATTGCAGAAATCAATGTGTATAAATAAGCACGACTTAAATTCCTATCGTTCAAGCGATACTCAAACGAATTACTACGGTAATAGGGTTGAATCGCCATGGGACACGTCAGACGTACAGGGCAGAACTCGGCGATATAAAGAATGAAATAAAGTGCCAAGGGGTCTGGTACCCTGAAATGAGTTAATTTTTAAATAATAAAGAAGAACTGCAAGAGCCGATACGTGACTGGGGTTTACTCATTAAAATCTACATGGTTATGGAATGAAAGATAAGTAACGCATGCGATGTAAGCGCGGTAAAGCGTTGTGCTCGATAGCGCATTCGCTGTTTCACACGATTTAGCTGTTAATATTTGGAGGTGAAAATTTATTTAAGTGCGTTGAGCACGATTGAGTTTTGGGTGAACAAAAATAATGGAGTTCTCGTCATTGTCATGAGTAGGTCGACACGCATCGCGAGACGATACGCGTAACAGTGGCACTTTTCACTTCCGCACGCAACTACCAGGGACGTAGCTTTATTAATGCGTTAACGTAAACATGGAACTCGAACACCGGTTCTTAGTTGAGGACTGGCCAGTTACAGGGGTGTCTTGTTGCTGATAGATCCGGGATACCACACGACGGCGGCCAAAGGCGCAGTGTTAGTCGCTGAGTCCTGCACACCCTGTGGGATGGTGCATAAATGCATTTTCCCTGCGTTAAAAAAAAACATGGAACTCGCGTGATAATTACGCTTTTCACCACGTCACAACTGACGTGACGTGGTGAAAAGCGTACATGACGGCCTATGCCTTTTTTATTTACACACACTTAACTCTTTAGATGTGAATTTCGATTACATTATACGTTTTCGTTATAAACGTTGAAATGAAATATGCCACAAAACACTCTTTTTGGTGTTTCTATGTTTTTAATTTCTTATACTTTGTAAGTTAACCATGTAATTGAACACTGAATAACTCCTAGTAAAGCAAAATAAAATAAATTTGTCATTTTTGAATTAGCTTAATGAATGTGTATTAAGCACAATTTTAATGCTAATCGCTTAAACTCTAAATGATAATCAAACGCATAACAACTCAACTAGAGATGAACCGCTTAGGGATACACCAGACACACAGGGCCGAATTAGACGTGTACAGAGAGATGAAAGGTTCTACAGTTAAAAAATAACATAAAAATTGACTACTAAGTACAAACCAATGCCTGAACTGGTCTAGTTAATATGCCATATGAATTGTAATTCAAAAATGTATTCAATGAGCTACATTTGTCCTTAAACAATAGTGTATTGTATGTTGCATTGCAGTCGAATTAGGCTCGTGTGAATGAAGATGTACCTGTCATATGCTACTACCGTAAAGTGACACGATGCTGTCCCGTTTCGATCGGTCTGTGAATAACCGCTACCCACTGTAGGGGAGGAGGAGAGGAGGACAGGACAACGTACAATCGTCGTGCATGTGTTGATTACGCGGATGAATATGGGCGCCAGTAGTCTTCGAAAGGTTCCCACTGTTTGTCCTCATTACTACAAAATAAAAGTTATTCAATCGAAAAGCAGTAAAACCTCCGCACGAAACATCAAACAAAAGAGGAAGACAGATATACCCATAGAAAATGTCTATACGCAGTTTAAGCCACTGCGCCTGAGAGTATTTGAGAAATATATTATTGTTTTTCGTATATTCTGTTGCCATGCTGGACAAATTAAGAAAAATATAAAATTACCAAACACTCTTTCAGGTGTATAATTCTAACAAGTCAATAACTTGTATAATTGTATCTATAACAAATAAGTTAATGTTCCCAAGACGGTAAATACGGCCCTGTATAAACATAAAACTTTAACCGTTTAAGGCGGACTTAGCTGAATCAGACTAAAGCTATTGAATCCTAAATTTAACTTGGAATTCGAATTTGAGGCTGTAACACGCGATGACCCGGCCACATGGCCTGTCTGATATCGCTCACACTGGCTTTTATTATGGTCATTATTATCATCATCACTATCGTTTACTTCGCAAGAAAGCTTATCTTGATTATATGAATATACATTCTTAGAAATATTGTTGCATAGAATGTGCTATCAGAACGCGTGTTTAGATTTTGAGCTGTCTATGACATCAATAACTCAATATCAGCAGCATTGCACTTACAACTGTCGCAGTTCAGTTCACTAGGTATACATTTAAATCTTAAAATAAAATTCCAATTATTTGCAAGAAACTAGCTATTATCCATCACTTCCTCGCTTAGACTGCACACATACTACGAGCAAAAGAATAGTATTTCTACGGCAGCGTTAACAAGTTTCATCAAAACACGTTCAGTAGTTCGGGCGTAATAGAATAGTGAACATCAATTTTTTTTGCATTATAAATGCGAAAGTTTTGACATATAAATGCAATTAGTAAAATATGAAATCCATTAATAAGTACCTGTGACACAAATCCTTAAGGTACTTAATATGTGGCTTGAAATAGGACTAATCTGGTTATAATACAAATGATATTACTGTTATTTTCACGCAGTGCAAAAGAAATACTAAAAAAAATGCATCAATCGTCAGGTGCTGCCGGGGTGACTGTAAAAATTATCTGGTTCTATTCGTCCACGAGAAATAAATGAGCCTTACTTCATCCAAGATGGTCATTCGATATGACGTTCTCGCTGCGTAAACGCATTTAAACCTTAAAGACATTTAGGTTAGGTAAAGACACCTTGATCTAACATTCAATCCTGTCGTCACAAATGCAGTGGACTAGGTTAGGTTAGGTTAGGATCCGCACTGTGCGTCAATCAAGGGACGTCGACCTGTCAGACAACTGTCCAACTCTTGTTGCAGTCACGAGCAAGTAGAGCGATGAGGGCCCCCGTGATTGTCCCGCCATTATGACAATAGTTAAATTTGCCATTATAAACATTCCTGTAACGGGATACATTTCTTTCATCTGTGGGAGAGTGGAGGAGTCCGTCCCGAGTCAACCCTAAAACTGTTCTCGTCACCGGACGAGCACTCATAGCAAGATGAATCAGTTTTGGATTTCTCTTCGTTTCCACAGCATAAATTCAGATCCGGTTAACAAACCTAACAGGAACTATATTAAAAATAAAAAACCTGACTGAATTTTTAACGACTTTAGCGCTTTGATCCCGTTTGAGCTGTTGTTAAATTTCAATAGCATGTTTTTTGTAACTTTTGGAATGTGTAAGAGCTACTATTAGCTGTCAAAAGCGTGCTAACAACAGTTCTTACACATTCCATCTATCATCAGCGTTACGAAAATTTGGTAGGTGTGTGTAAAAATCTACAAAATACGTTATTTTTAAATAATTTCATGTAGTCAGGTTTTCGTCTATATTTTTATATGAATATTTTAGTAACGAACTTCGTCACTCGATTGCCATCAGGAGACTAAACGCGATTGCGCGTTGTAAACTTTTCGTAAAACGGGTGTCCTTGAATATATGACAAATTTTGTAAAATTTTGAAATATAAACCTTTTTCAGAAGAACGACACCGGGGTCAAACAGTGAAACCTTATAATCTAAGACGTATGAGCATCATCAGTTATATCGATCGAAATACTCGCGCCATCATCATCATCAGCCGGACGTCGTCCACTGCTGGACGTAGGCCTCCCCCATAGAGCGCCGCGGGCCACAGTCAGGAGCCACTTGCATCCAGTGGCTCCCCGCCACATTAATCACCGTCCGTCTATCCGATAGGAGATTAATATTTTATTCGCTTATCGCGGGGTAAATATGAGTAAACAATTATAAACAGTGATTGTTTTTTGTTTTCTCCTTCTTTTATCTACTCTTTTCCGACCTTCCACCAGACTTGGATTCAACCTGGTGGGGTGTGCCAGATTTCGGCTTTAGAAAGGGGCAACTGCCTACTGGTGAAAACCATGAAATACCGCCTTTGAATTAATTTGGCAACTGACCTGTCCCCTAAAATGGATCGGGCCCTTCCTTTTCTGCGGGGGCCGACGACAGCCTCCGCTATCGTCTTGGCCTAGACTGCTGCATGATATTTAGATCTAAGAGTATCTGTAGAGAAATTAGTCCGGTGAAATGGTGTCAGGTTCCCATCCTTACACACGATTCCCATAATGCTAAATTTTGTATGTATGTCTGTTGCTCTTTCACACTTAAACTATTTAAAGGATTTCGATGAAATTTGGCACGATTTAGCTTACAATTGGGAATAGCTTAATTTACCACTTATACCGAACGTATAGTTCTCATGGGAGGGAGTTCACGGGGGTGAATGCACGGGGCGCAGCTAGTCTATACTAATACTATGAACTTTATGTTCATAGTATTAGTATAGACTATATATATATA
>JAFELO010001603.1:513469-523917 GCA_017140195.1 Eumaeus atala
CTTCTGATAGTAAAATGATTTTCATGATCGGATCAATATGAACTTTTCCAACAAACAAAAAGTATATTTCAATTCCATTAAATAAGCAAATGTATAAACGCATATATTCCAACAAAGATAGAAATTTAACCTCTTTATAAATAAGTATTTCCTTTTACAGTAGACAAAAATTATTTCCATTCCATCAAACAAACAAATATTTTACTACCACACAAAGTGAGTAACACGAAGTGTTTATATTCACATACATTTGTAAATCTTCATTTTAGGAACCTATAACCCAAGAGCCCATTATGCCAATATTTTAACAAATTCCCCGAGTTATTTAGCATACAACAAACAAACAAACTTCCGTTTTCAATATTAGTATAAATCGAGTTGCGCAAGTTTCCCCATAAAATGGACTCGATAAACGAATTAATGTTGGAAAAACGATTTCAAATGAATTTCAATCAAATATTTATCGACCCCACGGCGCGCAGAAACTTGAAGAGTTTTACATTACATTCTGAACAACTACCTAACTATATCTGTAGCATTCTATTGAGTATGTATACTTTTTTGCTTTATTTCTATATGTAACAACATTTTTTAAAGTTAAACTTGTTTAAGTACTTTGGGAATTAGCTGGCGAAAGAAGTCGAGAAGCAAATATAAGTTAGTGAAGATAGAAAGGGAGAGAAAAGTTACATAGATTTATAGGCAGCTATATATATGTAAGTGGAGATGGAAAGAAAGAAAGCTACGTTTCGTAAATAGGGCAATACGTTTGGGCGAGAGAGAGAGACGGTCGAGTTTGCTGATATTTTCTTTCTCTCTTTCCCTTATATCCAATTACGAGCATAATTAATAAGGTTTAACTTCGTTGGTGTGGTCTAAAGCGCACTACTCATGTGAATTTGATGTTCAAGAGATGTTGGTGTTTCTCTTCGCTTCGCTCTGCATGGCGAGTGCCAGAGCCCACGACTTCGGCAGAGCGATCAGGTCTAGACCTGGGATCAGCAGCTCTCTGATAAACCTGGGCAAGATGGACTTTAACTTCTTTATCAATTCCAAACCCCAAGGTAATCTTGAAAATACCTAATTAATTGTCTTAATTTAAGACGATGATAACGAATGTAGCGAAATATGTTTAAGTATTTGTGCTGATATTGCTATTGAACGTGCTATGATGGTTATTTCTTTGTCCGGTTAAATTCGTAACGAAGTCATAAGGCAGTGAATTAAAGTATCCGATATCACGCGAAGAATAAGCTCGCTGAAGTGGCAATGGGCTGGTCACAAATGGAAAGACCAAAAGGTTCTGGAGGGGAGGCCGGTTTGGGAAAACGAAGTGTTGGTTGACCGTTCACCAGGTGGGAAGACGATCTCCGTGCAGTAGCCGGTCTGGGATGGATGCGAGTAGCAGGAGATCGGTCGACTTGGCGTTCATTGAAAGTGGCCTATGTCCAGCAGTGGACAAGTGAACGGAACAAAAGAGTAGTCGGAATGTCTGGGAATTAAGTAGTAGTGACTACCATACAATCCATGCTGCATAGGAGGAAGTAGTGCCATGATGCATACAAGGATGTGGTGCCATGCACAGTGCATGAGACTACATTCTCCTATGCAACGGAATTGGGCCGGTACGACCGGGGCGGTACTTCTCGCTCACATAATACAGCCGTAAAGCGACATCTGCAGTGTCGCGTTTCGTGCGGTTTGTGGGTAGCCGGTGACCCATTTGGGGGGGGGGGCTGAAAGAGGGCAACGCATCGGCATAGTAATTATATGGATGTTCATGGGCATCGGTAGTCGAAAAAAAAATTTCTCGTTTGCCCCCTATTCTATAAAAAAACCATAAGTCTTCAGTCGTACACATACTTACAATTACAAATTCAACTTGTTGTCCCGCTGAGTTTGTTCTGTTCTTATTATATCCGGCCCAAGGTTGCACCGGTGGTATAGAATAATTACTTTGACATTCTAGAAGTTTTGATAAAAAATGTTTTCATTTCAAATGTATTGGTTGTAGTAGGACAATGCTAAAAGAAAGTGTCATGACTATATTATAGTTAATCTATCCGAAGTTTGCTACACAATGGCAGATATTTTACATGTCAAGGTCAATTTTGTAGCCACATTATATTATTCTTGCTACCTTTTTACCATTTATACGATTCTCACAACTTTACTGTCACGTAATTGTTTTCAAGTTCAAGTTCATACAGTAATTAGCACAAGACTAGGGTAACGTGGTGAGATGAGTCCACAGATATCATTATTATTTTTATACCGATATTTATTTAAGATTAGCTAAAGTAACTAATATTATCTTGGCCAAGGGGACCAGTATCTTTCCCATCTGCGGGAAAGTAGGGGGTCTGTCCCCCTATCAACTACAATCTTACCAAGACCGGACGTGTCGTTAAGCCACCGATGAAGTTGCATTGGACACTTTACTTTTCGTCGCGGGGAAACGCATTTACGCGCCTTCACCGGCCGTGGACCCCATGTCCAGTGGTGTGTGGGGCTCGCGGCACATTATTGAGCCGAATATCCACAAAAACCATCACGAGTACCATCCGTGCCGCCTTTGGTGAGGTGCCTCGGAACAACAGATCATCAGCTAGTTGGTCCCCGAAGGGGACGATGCCACCTCCACAGACGGGGTTGTCCCGCACAACCCCACCTACTTTGGGACAGTACATTGGGGTGAGGTTCCCATCCTCGCCACTTGCTCAGTCCCCTTTTTTTTATAAGAGGGGTACAAAGCGGCTCCTCCTCCCGCTCTATAGTCCTCTCTTTTTATAAGAGGGTTACAAAGCGGCTCCTCCTCCCGCTCTATAGTCCTCTCTTCTTATAAGAGGGGTACGAAGCGGCTCCTCCTCCCGCTCTATAGTCCTCTCTTCTTATAAGAGGGTTACAAAGCGGCTCCTCCTCCCGCTCTATTCCTCTCTTCTTATAAGAGGGTTACAAAGCGGCTCCTCCTCTCGCTCTATAGTCCTCTCTTCTTATAAGAGGGTTACAAAGTGGCTCCTCCTCCCGCTCTATAGTCTTCTCTTCTTATAAGAGGGGTACAAAGCGGCTCCTCCCCCCGCTCTATAGTCCTCTCTTCTTATAAGAGGGTTACAAAGCGGCTCCTCCTCTCGCTCTATAGTCCTCTCTTCTTATAAGAGGGTTACAAAGTGGCTCCTCCTCCCGCTCTATAGTCCTCTCTTCTTATAAGAGGGGTACAAAGCGGCTCCTCCTCCCGCTCTATAGTCCTCTCTTCTTATAAGAGGGGTACAAAGCGGCTCCTCCTCCCGCTCTATAGTCTTCTCTTCTTATAAGAGGGGTACAAAGAGCCGCCACCTTCTCGGTTCAATTAGCTTCGGCCAAGGTACCTCGGAACACGCCAGGCTAATGAGCCCCACCGCTCCCTAAAGGAAGGATCCTAGTACCGCGTAGTGTATCCTGGCCGGGTCGAAGTACCTTTGAAACTTCCTTCGAATCTATCAGAAGGCGGTGGACTTTTTAAGGGAGACTAATTGCTGACTAAGAGTTTTGCTTAAATATAAATTTCGCCTTTGGGTTTTGCTAAGTCACTTCGCCAAACACGTGTTATTGTATTCAAAGACAAAAAAATTAAAGTTGTATTTAAAGAAGATATAATCCTAAAGTAGAGCTATTTGTATGTAGTGATATATATCTACATATCACTACATACAAATGGCTCTACTTCAAGATTTTAATTATTAAAATGGACAACACACACGCTACATAAAAACAACATTTTTTTTCTTTCCACTCTTATTTATTGTAAAAGTTGTAAACATTTACTTAGATCTTATTTAGACATGACGTCACAACTGACTGAAACTCAATATCGACTGCAAAAGTGATTAGTGTCAGTGACGAAAATTTCCATACAATGACAGCGCGATTCCTGAGTTAAATGGAAACCGAAGTGCTCCGGCCCGACGATGTAGCGTTGACAATAAATCCCCCTCGACACGAACTTGTGAATTCCAGAATTTATTAAACCCATACTGCACATAAAATCTTAAAACCGAAACAAATCAGCCAAATTATAAAATATTTGTTCTGTTCACTAACGCTTTGGAGGACGTCTTTAAGGCTTCAAACTGGGCAGAATGCGGCATAAATATTAACGGCGAGTACCTCCCACTACTTCGTTTCGCCGACGATATCGTTATGTTGGCCAAATCGTTGGAGAGCTTGCAGGAAATGTTGCACAGTCTAAATGAATCCTCCCGACATATTGGCCTAAGGACGAACTTGGACAATACAAAGGGCGTGTTCAAAGAACATGTTCTCCCTAGGCCGGTCAACGTCGATGGTGCTATTCTCGAAGACTTAGACGAATACGTCTACCTCGGGCAACTATTGCAATTAGGTAGACGTAACTTTGAGAAAGAAGCGGGAATAGAAGGATTCAGTTGGGTTTACTAAAAATGCAATATACATTTATGTAAACACCTATGGCAAAATATGTCATTTTTGAAATATACAAATTTTAAACATATGCACTGATCCAATATCTACAATTGAAAGACATGGCATGTGACTTCACCAACCTAGTGGTAAGCAGCAAGTGACGTCCATGAATGGGGGTGACGAACGAAAGTATATCAATCACAAACTGAAACCAAAACATGAGCCATTCGACGGGTTTTGCCTTGTAAGATCTTCACTACCCTTAAAACTGTCGAAGACTGTATTAAAGTTATCATTTCATTATTCAATGAATATAAGACACTTAGTCCCAAGGTCATCCAAGATTCATTTAAAATGGACGTGCCCCACTATTTTATTTTAGCTCAATCAATGCATATGTTTCAAATTTGTATACTTAAAAGATGACACCTTTTGTCATGGATGTTTACATAAATGTATATTGCATTTTTAAGAATTTATGTGATCATAGATATTTCCAGAGGGTGAGTAGGTTACGAGTAACTTTATTTTGAAAATGTAACCATGTAAACATATTTTTACCCATGACTGTATCC
The DNA here is from genome assembly GCA_017140195.1 of Eumaeus atala. Classification (NCBI taxonomy): domain Eukaryota; kingdom Metazoa; phylum Arthropoda; class Insecta; order Lepidoptera; family Lycaenidae; genus Eumaeus; species Eumaeus atala. Next base: position 518,464 of record JAFELO010001603.1, read on the forward strand.
ATGAAAATATTTTTTAGCTTTTAGTACATTTATCTGCAATATAAAACAGTTTAACTTAAAAAAAAAAAATACTTTTTTATTTTTAAGTTTTTAGTTTTATTTCACATTCTATTCAATTCGTTGAGTGCCTCATTATTGCAAGGTTTCTTGCCTGTTAGTTTATTGCAGTCAAAGTCTTCAATACGTAATCCCTGCAAGGATCTCACTCTACTAAGAGCGACGTAGGCTTGGCCTTCCTCAGAAAGTTTAGCGTCTTAGTATACCACGGCGTGAACCACGGTGCTGCCCTGCATTTTATGCACCGTGCAAGCCCATGACGATATTAAAAAAAAATAAAGGGCAACATTCGTCAACGGCCGTCCCGTAATAAAATTTGGCTGGAAACTGTATGGCTTTCGGGTGTATACGATGTACGCCGCCTCTTGCAAAGTCGATTCGAACCAAAGGTACGTCTGTTGCGTACATTTGAGTTCGACGAAATAGGGGCCAAACGATTTCGTTGATATATCCTATAGCGCCATTTAACCTCAACTTGGGTGGTGTACCCCTAGCGACATGTTACTTTAAGTCACTCTAACGCCACACAGTCCTCGACATGATACCAGATCTTGACTTGGGTGGGAGATCCATATTGTAATTTTGTATAGTATACTATATTTTACTTACCAAGTCCTTTATTTTGATACCCGTATTTATGGGATTGAAAAGTACACTATCCGCCATTTTGTAGCAGTGGCCGTCTTTGATTTTGATTTTGTACAGTGCACTGAATTCTATTTGACGAGCCCTTTCATTTGATGCCCATATTGATTGGATTGAAGAACACTAAGTTGTCCGCCATCTAGTAGCGGTGGCCATCTTGGATTCACAATAATATTGAATATGGATAATTGTATTGTCACCTGAATCAAAGGCGTATACGAAATTTCTAATCAATCAGTTATCGGGAAGAGGGTTAATTTTCAGTTACTATATTACACCCGAAGTCAGAAACTGGGTGAGCCAAATAAAATAGTTTAAAATATCATTCATCATTATCAGTCCTTATCGGTCCACTGCTGGGATTAGACCTCCTGCAATGAACGCCAAGACGGCCGATCTGCTACTACTCATATCCATTCCGGGCCAGCTACCGCCCGGAGATCGTCTTCCCACCTGGTGAACGGTCGACCAACACGTCGTTCTCCTAAACTCCTCCACTCCAGAACCTCAGTGGCCCACCTGCCATCGGATATTCTGAGTGTGTGACCAGTACATTGCCACTTTAGTGAGCTTATTCTGCGCGTGATATCGAAAGTTTTAGTTACTTGCCACATAGTTTCAAAGTCACTACTTTGTTGCGAACTCTATCGGAAAAAGAAACACACAACATAGCACGTTTAATAGCCCGCTGAGCTACCTCAAACTTGCGGACCAATCTTAAATTAAGAGACCATGTTTCGGCCCCGTAGGTCATCACGCGGAGAACGGATTAGTTAAAGACTTTTGTATTCAAGCTATGTGGTATAGGCGACGTGAGAATGTGATGATACTTCCGGAATGCTGTTCAACCCAACTGAATCCTTCTATCGGCTACCTTGTCAAAGTTATATCTACCTAATTGCAATAGTTGCCCGACGTATTCGTCTACGTCTTCGAGAATAGCACCATCGACGTTGAACAGCCTAGGGACAACATGTTCTTTGAACACGCCCTTTGTCTTGTCCAAGTTCATCCTTAGGCTAATACGTCGGGAGGATTCGTTTAGGCTGTGCAACATTTCCTGCAAGCTCTCCAACGATTTGGCCAATACAACGATATCGTCGGCAAAACGAAGATTTGAGAGGTGCTCGCCGTTAATATTTGTGCCACATTCTGCCTAGTTTAAAGCCTTAAAGACGTCCTCCAAAGCATTAGTCACCAGTTTCGGGGAAATTACATCCCCCTGTCGCGCTCCTCAATGCAACTTCCATTGGCCTTGTTTGACCTACCGGAACCAGAACGGAAATGTAAAATTATTCACTTTAAAAACAGGGGCTGTTTGATCATCCTAAGTGATGTACTCTAGGCGAGGTGTATTACGTTATAATGGCAAGTTATAACACATCTCAGACGTACGCACCCCTTATATATTGTATGTGTATACAGGCGTCAGCTGTCACAGCTGTCATTACAATACAGTGGATAAGATATCTTACTAGATATGCAACAATATCTGATTTGTAAAAGCAACCTAAAATTATGCAAACATGTATATGACAGTTAAGTAATCTTTACAATGTTAGTTCGGTATGAAATCGTGTAACTTGAAATGTTTTTATTTAAAATGGAATATTAAAAATCACTTTTTGAACGCCAGTGACAAAAAACAATGTGTGGTACATTGTACGATGTAGTAATTGTACGATTGGACACTAACACTGTCCTGAGAAGGAACTGGCGAAAGAAACTCAGTGAGATCTGTCATCAATTATATAAAATCAATGATAAGCAATATAATTTAATGATAAAAAATACAATTGACAATAAACATTTATACCTAAACAATAAACAATAATATTTCACCGAAATATCCTGAGAAGAGCGCCTTACTCATAAGTAAAAGCGGTATCGGTAATAAACTCTTCCCTTAACAACTTTTTTAAATTTATTAATTGATAGTTTTGGACGCTTCCTGGTTTTTTCTTCGCAGTTTTTTCATGCTTTAGGCACTGCCACCGGTCCAGGGTGGGATTCGGTGGATGTGTGGGGCTCGCCACTATACCGAATACCCACTAAAACTCCGTGGGTGCCGTCGGCCGCCTCTGTTGAGGTGCCCCGGATCTGTTAGCAACAATGCACCTAGGCGACTTGCCAGTCACGAGACTGGCAAACCGCCTAGGAATAGGCATAGTATACGAATACGGGGACCGTAATCCTCCATTAAGGGGACTAAAGCGACACATCAGCCCTCTCCAACGCCGGGGCCGTGCAATGGAGTCAGGTTCCCAGCCTGACTCCTGGTCCCTATTACGTAGGCGGCATAAGTTACGCGTAGCGCCTTAACCGAACTCCCATCCGCCGTCTGCGAGGCTGGCCATTCTCCATATTCTTTTTCCATTTTCTGGGATACTAATGTAGAGGCGTATACAAAACTTACTTTAACCCCCAAAATAAACTGCTTACTCTGCTAAGTCTATAAACTGGTACATCTAGTTTATGCTCTTTCTATTCTTTCTATTGTGATTATCACTGATCATGCTAAATTCATTAATATTCTTATGCACATACAGGACATCATCTAAAATGTATTGGGAGTAAATGCTCAGTTCAAGGTTACTTTAAATTTATCCCTAAGTGATGTATTAGAGGCTAGCTTGTAGATTGCACGAGCAAAGTAAAGACGTTTTTTTCAATGTTCATTCCAGATTTCGGAAACAGACTCAATCAAGCATCAAGTCTAGCAATGAAGCCATGTCCGTGTAGAGGGATGAGTGTTCAAGATTCATCCTCCCGAAAACATCCGTTCGATATTTTGGACAAAATTCTGAACTCTCAAAATATATTCTCCTTAGAAGAAACGGCCTTTTCCCCTGAATGCTGTATGTCTGGGGGACTAATTCATGAGGATATTTTAATAGATATACCAACAAAATCATTACGGAAACCATCGAATTTGATTTCAAGCTTCTTCCCGTTCCCCACTGATCTATTCATGAATTTTCAAAAATCAAAAGTACCAAAGAAAGATAAGGCTATTGAAATATTTTTGTTTCCGAAACGAAAAGACGTAGTTGGAAGTGATAAAATGATTAAAAAAGATACAATTAAAGATATAACAGCAGTGGGAGATAGGCTACGAGATTTAAAAAAACTTGAACTGATTCCACCAATACCCGTCCTAACAAACGAAATAAGCGAGCATAAGAATGATAAAAAAGTGGACAGCAAAAAAGAAACTATAAAGAAGCAGGAAGATGAAAATTCAGTTAAAAAAATATCATAAAATGTTTAACTGACATCGTTTTAATTGGCGATTAAATATATCGCTGTTTTGAGTATTATTCCTTTATCAATTTTTAAGCACTAAGAGTAATTTTCAATTAAATAAGATAACCTCATTGGATGTGTAGTAATACAAAACTGTTAGTTACCAGCGACTCCGTGGACTTGTTACTTTTTTTAGAGCATAGAGATTAGAGGGACAAACCAGCAATTGGTGTCATTTGAAGGTTAAAACGCATGCACACAGAAAACGAAAAAACACATATATGGTTTCTTCCTTTACCCTATTCGCCCCAATGGGCAAACGGCATCACTATCATTTATATTAGTCAGTGGATATACCTTTTTCCCTTTTCCATCCCACTCGTTCAACCCGTATGATCTACACTTAAAACATCAAAGTTAGGTGGGTACTGTTCCCAAATATACGTATGACCTCTCTTCGGAGAAACGGCCTTCCCGTTTGGGGTCTGACCCTCAGTATTACAACTGCGTCTCACCTTGTTTGATTAGCTATTTGCGATTAATTTTAAGTCAATATCTACTCATATTTGTCAATCCAAAACTTTCTTTTCCGCTTCCAATTTTAGATATAAATTTATTAATATGAAGCGGAATTGGGATGGCACGACCAAGAAGGCCCTTCTCGCTCACATAATCTCGGCGTAAAATGACAGTCGATGTCGTTTGTGAGTAATCGATGGTCTATTGGAGGGGAGGAGGAAAGAGGGACAACAAATTTGCATTACTATTATGTGAATGTTTATGGGCGTAATAAAGCTTCATAAAGAAAAAAACACATTATATATTTTAGACGTAGAAACAATTTAAAATTATACACAATATCAATTCTGCACGCATAAGCGCTAACAACATAATTGATCCCAAATTAAAGGACTCTGACGCCGATATACAGCCTGTGCAAAACTGAAAACATTTTAAAATAGTACACCCAATTCCCTGTTTCATCACGACTTATGTATGAATCATAAGAATTGGCTGATAGCGGGACACACAATGGAACTGTTCACCCTTAAAACCCGCTGAAAGTCTCAAACAAAAGTAAATTTGGAACAGTGATGAGGATTACACAAAGCTGACATTCAACGCACGTGATACGTGCGTTGAATGTCAGCCACCTCAATTTCTATAAATCTGTGTCACAACCTCCAGCATAATGTTTCGTAATGATACTTTAGATGATATAAGAGACGCTCAGAAAAGTGTAAGGAGACAGAAAGATAGGGTACCAATTTAAATTGTTTTAGAACCTGGCTTGACTTGATGTTGGTAATATACACCACAATTTGTATACGTATTTTACACGTAAGAGCTATGCTCAGTCACTAGGCCGTAATAACGTGGCCAGATTCGTAGTCATTCGAACTGTTAAGGCTGGACAGGCGCAGGCAATCAGTAGTAGGTCCCTACAAAAAAAAAAGAAACGTGGCCAGAAAAACATAGAAATGACCAAGATTTTATGAATTATCA
>JAFELO010001603.1:524452-562719 GCA_017140195.1 Eumaeus atala
AACTCTCAGGAGCAGGAACGCGGCTCGGTCTATAGTCAGGACGGAGGGCCGCTTCGTAGCGCCAGGTTCTTCCATCCCCTCGCTTTCATCGGATGCCTCATCGCACAACCTCAGGCCTAGCCATCGTTGTTTCGTCGTGTTCCTCGTTGTTTCGGCAAGCTCAATTTCGTCAGAAACACTCACAGCTCATTCATCACTTCGGACGTGTCTTAATTTTACACTGTTGTCTAAGACGCGTCTAACAATGTTATGTCTAAAATTTGTTTTGCACTGTTGTCTAAAACGCGTCTAACAATGTTATGTCTAAAATTTGTTTTACACTGTTGTCTAAAACGTGTCTAACAATGTTATGTTTAAATTTGCTTTGCACTGTTGTCTAAAACGCGTCTAACAGTGTTATGTCTAAAATTTGTTTTACACTGTTATGTCTAAAGCTCGCTTTACACTGTTATGTGTCAAATTTGTTTGGCACGGTCTAAAACTTGTCTTATATTGTACTCAAATTTGTCTTCAACAACTACTTGACACTAATATTGTAAGGTTAAAATCTGGTGACCTGAAACAAAAAGACAAAATTTAATTATTTTTATTGCATTATATTATAGAAGCATAGTAATTATGGGAATCTTTATGGACATCGGTAATCACCAAAAAGCTCCCATTGCTCATTTGTTTAGTGGCTACAGGGGTGGCTATCCTTGTCTTCAAGGAATCGTTTAGTTAGACAGGTGAGTTGCCCCATGCCCCAGTGGGCCTTGCCACCACGTCAGACTTGCATAGTAAGTGGCAAAACCCTGGTAATTCTGGCGTAATTAAGTATAAATTCAACAACGGCAGTAGTTCTGACAAAATTATTGAATTTCTAAATTTCGTCAATTGGACAGTGTCAGAATGAAAAGGAATGAATGAACATTATTGGAAAGTTTTCGCTACTTTATTCGAGACGTCTCGCTGATAAGCGAAGTTGATTGCTCTACGTTCCCTGATAGTTGGTCTTTGTTCTCGTTATTTAAGACAGGCTTTAACTTATACAATTTTGAAGTCTACCAAAGGGTTATTTACCAAGAAAATATTTATTGTTATCAAGTTTGTTTCAGAAGATTCCTCAAAATTGTTGTGTATATTTTTTATAGAATAAGGAGCCAAGTTGAAATTGAAGCCGCTTGATGACTATTGGTGCCCACAAACATCCGTATATATTTCGTGGTGAAGTGCTGGCTTCTTTCGTCTTGCTAGAATTGTCTAACGGAAAGTTTCACACACATTAAGGCGGCATCGTATGAGAGAGGTGAGGCTAAAATGGATTTCGGTGAAGTTTGGCACATAAATAGATTCATCATCATCAGCAGCAGCATCACCTGGACAACGTCCAATGTTGGAAATTGGCCTCCCCATATAGCGCTTCGGTAACGAGCCACATGCATCCAGATATAGAGCACAATCTGGAATTTCAATAAAAGTACTACTGTGGTGGCACGTGACCGTAGCGCATAACGCTCTGGAGACAACCCTATATCAAGCGGTGGCCATCATTCTACCGACATACCCACTTCAAAATGCAGAAACATTAACGGTCTCGTGGATTTATTTACCAGGTGTACCTGCGGCACGTTTCCAGCTGGGAATTTGTCCTAATTTACTTTTAATTAAAACCAGAGGGCAGTGGACGGCGGTTGAGAAATGGGAGGCTAACAAAAGGTTTGCTCTGTTTGCTTTTCAGATATAATTTTTTTTACTTTTCAATTTTGTTACTTTTTAGCTGTCCCTAAAAATAAAAAAAAATTTGTTTTTTTTTATTTTTGTATTTTATTTTTTGTAGTATATGTTTGATGCGCTTTAGAAAAAAATACAAAATAATATTATTGGATTGGGAAAACTACGTAGACTACGGAAATATTAGTCGCATTACAAAAAAATATTATTGTCTTTGATACCAATTCCTAACAAGTACACTATTTAGACTATCCGACATCCCAATCTGTTCATAATGTGAAGTAAAGTGTTAAGAATATCGATATATATTTTTGCCGACATATATAATATTTGAAACGATATATAGATTTTTGTATATTATATACAAATAAGAAGAAGCATTTTAATAACAAACGATGCCAGTAAACATCCGTACAATAGTTATGAAAATGTGTTGTCCCCCCTTCCTCCTCCGCTCCGCGTAGCCCCGCTACTCTAAATCCGCACGAAACGCTACATAAAAAAAACTACAAAAGTTCAGAATTAGTTCGTTTCAGGTGCCATGATTGTGTCTTAGCCATGTTGAGTTTAAAATGCTGGTGGCCAGCCCATCTTAGACGCTGACTCGGAACATAAGAGAAAATTTGCATTTATTGAACGATATCTGCCATCCAGAATTAGTTCTTTTATGTCTCCGATTTAAATTATTTTTAATTGCTGATTGCTCGTAACTCAGAAATAGTGTGAAAATATTGCGGTTTTATTTACAACTGTTAATATAAAATTGTATTTTTGACAATTGTTATAAATATTATCGATATTGTCAAGATATATGATATATCTATATTTTTGTCACGATATAGAGTATTGACGTTTTTATATATAACAATATATCGAAGTGTCGATATTTTTTCACTTGTGACATCCCTAGACCACGTAGATTCTACGCGATTTTTAGGGTTATTTTAAGCTAAATTGGAAAATTCACATTCAAAGAGCTTAGTAAGAAAATTAGTAGCTCAACTTATGCTCTACACAAACCTGCCATGACCGTAAGTACCGCTACAATAATCACTGCATATTATGGCACAATTCTTTACCTAGATGTGGTATCATATTTTGGGGAAATTCTACGGATGAAGAGTTAATATTTAAAATACCATATGTTATATACCATAGCCATTATTCAGAGAATACAAAATTCTAACACTTCTGTCACTGTATCTGCTTGAATGTTTCACGAACTAGACGTAGTTTAGACGTAATGAGAAATCTTTCATCGTATACTATAATCTTGCAAAATTAAGCTAATGGCGAATAGTATATTTTGTATAGACCCCAAAATTTATAATAAGTTACCAAACAATTTTAATGAGCTAAATGTCAATTTTTTCAAAATAAAATTTAGAAATATTTCAATTGACAAATGTTATTACTGATATAAATGACCATCTTATTGATATTTTTTAATATTTTATTTAATTTCAACGATATTTAATTAAATAATTATTTTGGTTTTGAGTAAAATTTTTCACTTTTATGACATAAGAATAAAGAATTTAAACACTAGTAATAGTATGACATGTTGATAATAATCTTAGTATAGTATTATCACCACCCTGTAAACATGTGTTATAGTGTCACCGCTGTACTTGATCGTCAGTACCGACTATTACGGCTGCAGTGCCGCATTTACTCTGATCGCTACTAACGATTAGTTAAAATATTCTATGAATGAATTGTAATTACACGATCAATCAAAACAAAATCCGAACCAACACGACCGGTGGTAAGAAACGTAACCGGAAACTTAATGCAAACTCGATCGATCATCTGTACATCAATTAACACTAACACAATAAACTGCCGTAGGGAGATAAGATTTTATAATTGTATTTCATATATTTACCGACCTAGCTCATAATTCCTGGTTAGATACTTAATACAAATATTAGTAGCTACAAATTGTTACATATACAATAGGCTATAAACACATACATTTTAACGGCTGGGAGTTACTACATACTGCGAAAGGCAGCAATTACAATCCAATCGCTCGCTACCATTTTCATGATGGTGTTGACGCTACCGAAGGATGTACTTCGAATATGATCTAGGAACACCAAATCAACTGTCCGCTATAAGAGAAGTGGTTTTTATTTTTATAGATTCCCCTTCAACGTTATTACTCTTTGGTTTCGCGGTGTAATACATTTACGCTCTGAGTGGGATCCGATGGTGTGTGTGGGACTCGCAGTGAACTGAGTGCACACTAAATCCCGCTGGTACCATCGGCCGCCAAAGTACAGAAGTGCCTCGGATCAACCAGCAACAGGGCATGTCGGCGGATCACCGCACACCAAAACAAGGGCTAATACGACAGCTTAGACCAGCCCCCTTCGACGAGAGTGAAGTAAGATTCCCATCCCCCGTTAGGGAGGTGAACCAAGACCTCAGTTAGGCAGGTGGCACAAGGTGTACGTAGCGCCTTTGCCTCACTCCCATATTCATCTCATCACCTCGTTGCCTGTGAGGCGTGTCATTAGCCACCTCTCTGGACCGCCTCGCACCCTTCTCCGGGAGCAAACTGTCTCATAGAACGAGGCCATATTGGGATCTCTCAACATCAAGCATCTAGTAGACCACTCTTGAGGGAAATTGATCCATCATCCGTCCCTCCCAGCGCCGCTGCCAAGTTCTAACTCAACCTGACTAATCGCTTTCTATCAAGAGTTTTTATTTTTCCGATCATCGCTTTTATTTCAACGTTTAGCCTCATGTTGACACACCTTCTGTCCCTTTACAACAATTTTAAGTGGTAAATTTATATCGTGTTTTATCTATGTAAATTTCGTACTAAAATTAAATAAATTATTTGGTATGTTAGAAACAAAGTTTTATATGGTTTAAAGAATATTATTAAGTGATATAAGGAAATATTATAAAACAAAGGTCCTAAAAGCTGTCTGTCTGTATGTGATCGGTTTTATAAAAACATACTGAACGGATTTTCATAGGGTTTTCACCAACAGAAAGATAGCCGAGCAAGGTTTTAGTGCATAAATGTCGGAATAAGAAATATTCTTTACGTCCTATGGCCAGCGATAACGAGGATATATAAAATCGTGTGAAAGTATTTCGGAGGAATTCGGGTAAAACTGGGTATGTGAGTTTTATGTTAGGTATAAAATGCTAGTCAGGAAAGAGTGGTTCCATACAGAATCAATTTTCTATAGTACAGGAGGCAGCAGGCGAACAATCGGAATCACTTGATGACTGTCAACTCCTATAAATATTCGCATAATTGTTATGCAGATACGTTGGGCTTCTGCCCGCCACCCTCAAATGGGCTAGCACCGACTCAGAAACTGCACGAAACACTACCTAGCTATTTATGACCTAGTATCATGAGCGCGGGTACCTCACCGGTTGTACCGGCCCAGCTCGGCTGCAACGCAGCATCATTCATCAGTTTTAGTAAGAGACAATGTTCGCACTGAAAATGATTGAATGGCGAAATATAGAAAAAAATAATTGGAATGGTATTCGTATGTACGAATGTTAATACTCGCATAGCGCCTCACTTTGTTTATACAGCTGTTGTGCATACGACTTACATACAATACTTATATTTATAAATATTATATAACTTATATATATATATATATATATATATATAATATAAATATTATATATAAGTTGTGTGTATTACCTAACAAGATCAGTAGAAACATCTAGAAATAGCACAATAAAGGTAATAAGCAACAATGAAGATCGGTACGTGAGTTGAAATTTGTTTACAAAATCCCCGGGCATTCTCTCCAGTACCTAATTAATGTGCGCTTTCCGTATACTAACGATGCGCCCCGGCTCCCGCTTTGAATAACACGGGCCAACAAATGATGTACTTAAACCCTCCTCGGTAATCGCTCTATCCGTGAGTGAAAGCCGTATGAAAATCTGTTCTGTAGATTTCTAGAAAATCGTTCAGATACAGACATACAGCCTCTGGAGCTTTTATTTTATAATAAGCATAGATTCTAATGCTGTTGCATTCAATATTATACATATGTTTGTATGTATGTATATTTGTTATTCTTTCATGGAGAAACTACTGGACAGATTCGGGTAAGTTCTGGCACAGAAACCCGGCTGGTCATGTGATTATGTAAATCTATTCCAGTGGTCTTAATGGGGATGGCATTTAAGCCTTGTGTAAGGTAGGTTAATATAAACTCTCTCAGTAGAAGACAGCCAAAAGACGCCATGCTGCTACGAGTATCTATCTATGTAAAGGGGCTAGCACAACTGGAAAAATCTCTCGCTGATGTGATACCGCCGAAAAGTCGCATATTGGATACGCTGCGTTTCTGGCAGTTTGTGAGTTTCTGGTAGCCCATTGGAGAAAAGGAGGTCTTTAAGCGTCGGAAGGCTCCACCCGTTTGCCTCTTATACTATAAAAAGTTACTTAAATATTCAACACAATATTTTATGAAGAATATGTGTACTAAATTCACTTGCGTGCCATGAAAGTAATATAAAACATACATAAAATTAAGCTTGCCTTGAGGAAATTTATAATTATGAGTCGTAACTATTGTTATGTGTGTCTGATATTTTACCTTTACAGTCATATAAAATTTATTCAGCCTTTTATAGTTTTGGAAGAGGTAGTGCCATGCTGCATAGGAGGAGGTAGTGCCATGTATAGTGTGTGATCCTACATCCTCCTGTGCAGCGGAATTGGGCTGGCACAACCGGGGAGGTACCTCTCGCCCAGATAATACCCTCGTAAAGTGACATCTTCCGTGTCACGTTTCGTGCGGTTTGTGAGTAGCCGGTGGCCCATTGGGGGATGGGAAAGGAGAGCAACACATCGACATAGTAATTATGTGGGTGTTCTTGGGCGTCGGTAGTCGTAAAAAGGTTCCGATTTCTCGTTTGCCCCCTATTCTATATAACAAAATAAACTTTTCTAACGCATCACACCTATAAGGGTTTCAATGTTTTATGGCTACCTCATTCGTGTAATAAGATGACCTACCAGGCATGACCTAGGTACCTCTCACGTAACACCGACGTAAAGTGACACCTATACTGTCGCGTATCGTGCGGTTTGTATGTAGCCAATAGCTCATAAGAGGGGTAAAAAAGCGCATTTGCAAATGGGAATATTAATGAGCGTAGCGTAGGTCATCCAATGGCTCCAACTTTTCGTTTTTCCTATGTTATCAAAAGAATTCTAACTGAAGTGACTCGTAAACAATACACGTTACAATGACAACAAATTCAACTTATGACAGAATAACGTCTGACGGGACAGCTATCAAAGGTGTCTAGTTATATAAAGATTTACTTTGATATCTTTCACACCTTTTTTCACAGACATAGTATATTATAGAAATGTTCATAATGCTCTTTAACGTTTTATAAAATATTATAAAGCCTATATTCTTCAGAGAACATAAAGTCATTTTTCAAATCGTTCCGCAGTCGGGGCCTATGCAATTGCAAGCAAAAAACAATGAAATGTTTACTCTTTATAATGTTTATTAAATGTAAATATGGCTTAACGTGTTTGCCTAAGCACGAGGGTGTGACCAAGTATTTCGGCTGAATTTAACGCGGTAGACACATCCACTGATGAATTTCACCCCACTACGCCGAAACACTTCCGAAATAGATGAACAAATTAACGACATTAGGGCTGTAGTCACACCGGCATAAATCTGAATATGAAATCGTTACCCGCGAGGCCGCAGTTTTATTGCGGGTTTAAATCTATACTGGAATGTTCGGAAATGATTGTGCGGTATTTAGGGAATATTTGACTGTAAATTATGCTTTCGAAGTGTGATTATAAAGTATTGCATTTTGGAAAACCATTTAAAACACTTGTACTAACTATTTACTTATTATCTAGTAATACACACGAGTAATCGGATAGTCGATTTATATTATGTAACCAATGCCCAGAGGTCGACGTGCAGCCCATGACCAAATTGTGACAGACCTCACGAAATGAGCCTATATTACATACATACGCTCGAAAAACTACTAACTCTACTGACACAGTCACGTAAAACACGCCCTATTCACCGGATTGTTAGTAAATTAAACGAGCAATGGAAATTACGTGATGGCAAGTTGTGGGGCACCACCGTTTGATACCAGGAGAATATAAAACCGCACAGATAAGCACGTGTAAGCGCTCGTCCGCCTCCATGAGAGGGTTCGCGCTAAAAATAAACACATCAGCACTTTATAAATAGTCCGAGGGGACACTTGAGCATGAGGGTTTGATGGGAACGTTCGCCAATTTTTTTACAATAAAATACCAGCTAGCTGGCCACGCTATGCTCTTATAATAGTTTTTATTTTTTCAATAATATGTATAATATATCCTCCACTTAATAAGGAACCCTAATGATGTACAGCATTTACATCATCTTCATCTGTTATTCGACTATGTTACATGACAGTGCCACCTGTCACCCAAATGCCTAACATAGTATTTAGAATTTCAGTGCCGCGCTGTAAGGCGCAGCGAGAGGGCGCGCGTGTCGCCCTTGCCCATGTGACGTATAGCTGTGTATACACATTATTGTACCTGTAGCAGTGACCTGAGTTATGCATGCCCTGTTCCTGGCATGACCTAGTTTGTCACACGCACGTCGCACTGAGGAACATAACAGTCTACTTTTTTCTTATGTGATAACGCAATGTGAGTGGCCTTGGGGCCACATACTGGATGTGGGACTGACGGCACACAATAGTGCCGTATGCAAAGAAACACCACTAGCGTCACCAGCGCCGCCTTTAGTGAGGTGACCCAGAACTGTTAATCTTCAGGACACCATTACCTAGTGAGGGAAAGGTACCTCGCTGTGCCGATCTAATTCTGCAGCCGTACAACATGGCTACCCCCTTACAAAAGCTAAGAGATGGGACATACTCTTCAATATTGCTAATTGACACTCCTGCTAACGATCTCACAGCCATTGGAAAGTCATTAATAAACCACACACGTTAGGACATGTTTAGTTTACCAAACTACAACTAAATCAACCGAAAAGAGCTCATAAGAAACAATGAATAAAATCCTCTCTTAGTAGAGAGAAGTTAGAGAGAGAATATGCATGCCAAATATAAGCTTTTTGCTATCAGTAGTTTCAGCTGGGCGTTGCCTTTCAGTGAATCAATCAGCCACTAGGCAAAGGAAGAGTTAAAACATATAGAGAAAAAGCTGCTCAATTTTTTATTAATTCCAGTTAGTTTAGTTACATAACTAACAGGCAAGAAATATCTGAAATTGAATTAAAACCTGATTGAAAATCCCTTATGACGATATTTTGTTAGAAAAGTGTTTCGAATGTTAACTGCAATTCTAATAAATCTATTGCGTTTCCAAAGGTTGGTGAGCGACTTCCGAAGTTCCACCATACAACGTGATGCTATTCCTAACCGCATACCCCTTGCAACAGAAAAATGGATTAGAAAACACCTTGTGTAAATATTACTCGCACGTTATTAGCAGAAATTGATGCTTAAAAAATAGACTTTTACATTGCATTGTCAACAAATAAGTAGGAGCAGTCTTTTGACAAGATTTTCTGTAAAGAACACAGCCAAGTACTAGTCAATCTCTCGCACGAACGATCGTAACATGTGGCGCCCCGTTCTCTCTGCCTACCCCGCTAGGGAATGTGTTGTTGTTTTTATGTATTACCAATTACAAATAGCAAATAATATAGCTTCTATTTCATCGATTCCCACTCATAATATTTCAAGAGCTGATCATTCTGCAGTCACAAGCCTTTTGAGACGTGCTTGGCTTATATAACAGGTCAGTCTGGCTCCGAGCCATAATCACTCGATAAATACTTGGTACGAGAGCCTATAACAGCTGTTGGTTTCATATCGTGGTATTTTTAGCTTCAAACTTAACGAGGTCGGTATAAGAGGCACTAATGAATATTGGAACTGAACTCGGCCCGAAATATATCAATAGGTGGAATGGCATGCGTCCTAGGGATCTTTAGAAAATAAGGGCAGCATCCTTCACATAGGCATATGAAATACATAGGTATATGAAGTCCATAGGCATATGAAATACATAGGTATATGAAATACATCGGTATATGAAATACATAGGTATATCAAATACAGCGGTATATGAAATACATAGGCATATGAAATACAGCGGTATATGAAATACATAGGTATATGAAATACATCGGTATATGAAATACATAGGTATATGAAATACAGCGGTATATGAAATACATAGGTATATGAAATACATAGGCATATGAAATACATAGGCATATGAAATACATAGGTATATGAAAAAATAAAACAATAGGGAATGCTGCGTTCCTTTATTGGGCAGGTGTAATCTGGAACATGTCGCTTATTGTTGAGCTTTTGTATGAGGTGGTGCCATGCTACATCGCAGCAGATTTTTGCTAACTGGAGGACCGGGCAGGTACATCTGGCTTAACATACCAAAGTGAGCAAAAAGAAGCATTTTTTTATGTTATTGTACGGTACATTTCATGATGTCCAAACAATTTGTGCAAAAGAGTTCAATTACCTGATGTTTTTGTCATCTCAAGGTCATCATTAAATAAGGGAACATAGAAACTCACGTGCGCACATACGCTCGCTAAACATTACCGTCATTCTGACGCAGTACGTCCTCATATTTGATCCATACCGTGGCCCTTAAATCCTTTTCTAAGAGGAAACTCCGATAATTGTTTGAATCTGTTTACGTAGCAAGTTCGCTATTTGTGCAGCAATACCTATTTAGATTAAAGTTTGTTTTCTCATTTCTTTATCAGATCCCGACAATTTTCATGAGAGCTCGGAAAGTAACTATCGCAGTGTTGGGAGACGTCCGCTAATTTACTATTCATTGTTATCAACTTGTGCGTCTCTACATCAGCACAGAGATCGCCATGTGATTCAGCTATATACTTACTTTATAAAATCCTTTCTTTCACCAAGGTTCAACCTTTGTTACGGCGGCGGCGCTCATATCGCCTACCATTTTGGGCGAAACTAATTGAAATTTAGAGCTTGCTTTGTAACCCTGTCATGATCATGAGAGGGGTTGAAACAACAAGAGGAGACGCGTTTTATGGCGCTGGCATTTGAGTGACGATGGGTACCTCTTGCACTGTCCCTCCTGTCTATCACACACATGATAGTTCCTTTATATTATGCTAGCGGGAGGTCTCCTCGGTCGTACCAAAGTGTGTAAATTTAAATGCTATACAAGTAATGGGAACACGATTGTCCCTTTGTTTTTCAAAACATCTGTCAACTGGTCGCAGTTGTGATACAAGTCGCCATATGACATTACGGCTAGCCATTTTAAGGAACAGGGTCGGTTTGTTTCGTGGCAGGCCATGGATTAGCCGGATTGTCAATGCGAGATGTTCTTAATCACGGCGGCTGGCGTTTACCTTCATTGAATATCTTGATTATACGCAGTGATTTCATAATTATATCGAATATGATATAAATATGAAAACAGGCCTAGTCTTTAGAGTGCAAATAAGGAAATAAAAAAATATCCAACTTAGGAAGTGGAAGTCTTCAGTGTCGCGTATCGTGCGGTTTGTGAGTAGCAGGTGGCCCATTGTGGGGGGTGAGGGAGAATTGCAAGGCATCGGCATAGTAATTATGTGGACATTTTATAGTATAGGGTTGAAATGAGCAACCGACGCCTTTTTACTTTGAAAGGACGCCCATAGACTTTTCGCCTCCCCTCCAATGGGCCACTGCCAACTCAAATATTTCTTGATTCTACTGCAATGTGGTATATCACTACCTCTTACTGCATTGCGGACTAATCAAGCTGATATGACCAGCATACATACAGACGAGAAATTATGAATGTTCGAAATGAAATGAAAATATTTTATTCAAAATAAGTCTCTTTTAATTCTTATTGAACGTCAAAAATTCTACCATTCACATACAGTTCTTTCACGTTGCTGACTGGAAGGCGTAAACTAGTGTTTCTCAAAGTGTTGTACTACGCTACTAACTCTGTGCTCTGGAGTTACGTGTCATACGGTATACGTGAAAAAATCAATACTATGATGGCGTCGAAGCCATTAGCTGTAATTATTAGTTAAGTACTTACAAGTTTCTTTTTTAATGACGTTATTTTTGAATTTGAAAACAAATACAAAAGCAATGAACACATATGTATATACCAGGGCTGATAGATAACTGGCAGAAACGATGAACATAAAAAAATATAGGCAAACAAAATTTATTACATTATATCCTTATCGTCTTTTCTAAAATAGAATGACAAATTTGGATTTATTCGAATTCATAGAATTTGTGTGAGGGGACCTAGAACTTTCTCTGCCGTAAATTTTGTTAACAATGAATGAAACAAAATTTGTGCGGTGATAATTTCGTGCGGTCTTACGTTTTGAAAGGGAAGACAGCAACCCAGATTATACTCAAGCTAGACAGTGTTTTAGGTAGTACTACTCCTGCATTGAGTACAATTTACACCTGGACAACAATAGCAGAGATTGTAAGCATCTCCTCTGAACGCGATTGTAACATTTTACACCAATATTTGCGAATGAAAAAGCTTTGCGCGCGATAGGTGTCGCGTTTGTTCACTGTTAACCAAAAGCAACGTCGAGTGGGCTATTCGTCGGAGTTTTTAGCGCTGTTCAAGCATGCTACTAACGAGTCTTTGCGGCGTAATGTGATAGTAGATGAAACATGGATACATCATTATACTCCTGAAACAAAAGAACAATCTAAGCGGTGGACTGAGAGTGGAAAACCTGCGCGGAAGAAAGCAAAAACTGTTTTGTTGTCCGACAAGGAGTGCAACGCTAGTGTATCTTAACAGGTTAAACTAACTAGCATAATCATACCGATGCGTTGCCCTCCTTTTCACTCGCCCCCCTCCCAGTGGACCACCGGCTACTTACAAACCGCATGAGACGCGACACCGTACGTGTCAATTTACGGCTGTATCAAGTGAGCGAGAGGTGCCTACCCGGTCGTGCCTGCCCGATTCCGTTGCGTAGGAGGATGTAGTGTTATGCACCATTCATGGCCCTACCTCCTCCTATGCGGCGTGGCACTACCTCTTCCTAAAATTATCTGTATAACATGTGAAATTATTGTAATTCCTAAATTTTTGTAGTTAGAACGCGCCGTTACCATGTATTTCTAGTACTTGTAGAAGCTGCGCCAAACTGTGGCGCCTAAAAGTTTGGTTACCCCTGACATACGCTGTAAAATCATAGACAGGTTATAAAAGATATTTTTTGAATAAAAATGTAATAAGATTTTATTCACCCCATAATATATTACCACATTTATTGTATTTGCTAGTCAGCGGTAATTTAGGGAGTCTAGACTGTTAGTATTAACACAGCCGAACTGAAAGCTTAACGAATGTCTCGTAATCGATGAATTGGTGTTATTGCGCCACCCAAAATATATTCGGGACCATTTGTAAGTTAAATTATACGGGGGTTAAAATATATTGATGCTTTAAATGTTGTAAGTCGGGACACGCAGTAGTGATTAAGCGAAATTGGTATGTTTTTGCCATCGAATTACAATCTGTAAGGGGAAAACGAACATTCAAGACCTTTTGATGCATACCGATGGCCATACAGATCCCAATAAGTTGCCCACGAGTCGGTACGGGTCGTAACAGAAAGCGTAACAACACGTCGTGCATCACACTGGACAATGCTTTCACAGGTCAATTGTAGGACCGATATCAAGTAAAATTATATCGCCCAAACTCGACTCACAGAAAACCGTTTTTTTTTATAGTATAGGGGGACAAACGAGAAATCGGAACCTATCAACGACTACCGAAACCCATGAACATCAGCACAATAACGCCGATGCGTTGCCCACCTTTTCACTGGACCTCGCCTCCGTATTGTGTGGTCTCGCGTTACGTCGAGGACAATGGGCGCTCGTGATAAAACGCTTACGCCGACGACTAGCGCTTAATCTCCCCAGCTCGTATTTGTAACCCCCGACAGATCGGGACAGGGCATTTGTAAGCCGTCAAAATAATAGTATCGTTATATTGGGAGGGCCAACGAGCAGTGGGCGGCTTCGATATGTGTAGGACACATTGCAGGCGATTTATGCCAGCATGACCGGTATAACTCAATAGCATGATACTGTCAGAAAAATACTTTAGTGTTGCTTGCATGTTTCTGGTTGCCCACAGGAGGGCGAAAGGGGGGACCCAGTGACTGCGCAATATTTATACGAATTTGCAAGGATCCGTTTGCCCCATTATTATATTGAAAAAGTGACCGCCGATGTAGGCTCTTACACAATATTTTATGACAGATCACGACTTCGCGTTGTATGCACAAGAGATTCCCCAATCGCGCCTGTGTATTGACTACTATGGGGCAAGGCATGTTGCTTAGTTTTATTTTATAGTATAGGCGGCAAACGAAAAATTGGATCACCCTGACGTCTACCGACGCCCCTAGACAAATCCGGTCCTGTTAGTCGTAGCGTGGCATACAGCCTATAGCCTCCTCGATTAATTGACCATTCAACACAAAAATTGTATTTGGATCGGTAGTTCCAGTGATTAACACGTACCAACAAACAAATTCTTCAGCTGTATATTATTAGTATAGATTGCCCTGGGGTACTTTAAGCGCCTGAAGAAGAAAATACCTGAGTGTGAGTGATAGAAGGTCCAGGTTATAAATTGACGTCCATTGACTTTTGACGTGTTTTTCATAATAGTGAAAGTATATGCTTTGCACTTGAATAAATAAATAAACTTTTTTCCTTTTTCCACAATTATTTAATTTCAATTTACAGTTACGGCCGGTTTCGACTTATCATCATCAGGTAAAGAAATATTTTTGTAAGACGGTAGTTGAATAAAAAATGTCTACAATTAACGGCTTAAGTGCATTGACGCAATTTATTGTTTTAACATTGCCTATGTGTCTAATTAATCCTGTTTGGCGGATATAAACTCCTCCACGCGTATCACACATTAGACAATAAATACCGCTTTTTTTTTTCGAAGGGACCTATTACTGTTGGCAGCGCTGTTGCCTCGCCCCTACAGTTCGTCGTGTCTGCGGAAGACTTTTTTGTCTTCAGGTTTTAGGTAGACGATAGGGGGACAGACCCCCTCCTTTCCCGCAGATGGGAAGATGCAAACCGGAATTTATGTGGGCATTATTACCTTATGGTGATTATTTTTGGGGCCGAAAAGGGGAAGCGGTCCCCCTCCCCACACTAGTCTTTCGCTTTGGCTTGTCAGAGGAGGCCGGCCTCCTCCCCCACCCTCTGACGGGTGGGGTCGATTTGCGCTTCAAATCGGCTAGAGGCCGTGATCACAATTTAATTTTTATTTTTAGAGCTCTCTAA
Organism: Eumaeus atala; assembly: GCA_017140195.1. NCBI lineage: Eukaryota > Metazoa > Arthropoda > Insecta > Lepidoptera > Lycaenidae > Eumaeus > Eumaeus atala. The sequence continues at coordinate 539,576 of JAFELO010001603.1, forward strand.
GATCGCGTTTTATTATTTCTACATTTATCTAAGCTAACTACTTGCGGATTCGAACCCGGGCTCGTTTCCGTAAGCGGTGTGTGAGTTTGTCATTCTGTCAGTCATATGTCTTTTAGCTGTGTCACTGTGATGTGTGAGATTTTAACGCTCGACCGGTACGAGCGGTGTTCGTTGTATTGGTAAATACCGCTTCTGTCTCTAATTGGTATTTTGTCTTTAGACGCATTAAGCCGTTAATTGTAGACACAATGTTTATTAATTTATTCAAGTGTTCAAACTCATGACGAGTTTCTATCAAGAAGTGACAATACATTCAATCGACTATATATGTTTTCCGTTACTTCGCTAGATATGTGATATAAGCACTATCAGCAAAGTGATGGATAAATGAAGCAACAGAAACTATATATGAATTGAAAACATTTGCCAAGACTGGATATTTAATCAGATTATTTTTTTGAGTATCTCCGAGCTAACGTTATAAGTGTGAAAGTCTATAATTTCTAACTACCCAAACCACTCAGGACTTCTGTTACAGGTTATGTTATAAATATGTTATAGATTTGGTGAAATGCATATTATATACATATACTTCCATGACTGGGTGGGATTCGAACCCGAAACCATTGGAGTAACACGCGGACTAAACCCCACGTTACCAACCGAGTCATTGTATCTCGTATGAAGTAACGGTTCCCTAACTAGGTGAAGGTAGAGTAGAAAAACCGCTACGCACAGCTAGACCTGTTATAAAATTGTTAATGACTTGTATGTTTACGTTGGCAAAAGACGACCGAGACGTCGGGAAACCATCGACTGTCGAAGAAATGAAATGAAAATATATTAATTCAAAGTAGAATTATAAAAATTACTTTTTGAACGCCAAAAAAAAATCTACATGAAGTGTTGCTGGAACGAGGTAAAGTCCGTTTCGTTTTTCGTTCGATCGAAAACAAATATTAATTGAATTAATATTTCAATTAAAACAATGTTGAGGACGCTCCAATAAAATCCAAACAATGCCAGAAGCGTTCGCCGTAATCGCGTGGACAAGCGATCGAAAAAATTGTTTGTCATTTGCTCTGCTCTTCACTTTTAACGGCGGCATAGCTGCCAATTATCTTTGAAGATATTCTAATTTTTAACATTTTTTATATTATATATAAATATATTCAAAAATATTTGACAGTTACGCCGATACGAATCGATAATGTATTATTTGATACATTTTCGTTATGTGTACTCGACGATCTAGTCAGGACATATGAAACACATTAGTTCAAAATGTAGGGTATTTTTAGTGTAAAGACTATATCAGATGAATAAATATTCATATGAATGTGTACGTGTGTATATCTACGTAATTATGTAATCTGTCGTCTTGAAATACGTATAGACCGCGGACCGATAATAGTGCTTGATGGAATGATATAGAACATTCTGCAGGAAGCGCGCGACGGTGTACTACGGCACGAGGGGCCAGCGGGTCGACATTGTTTATTCATATGCATCCATACATGTAGTATTTACGTTTGTACGTATATTTATGTGCATAGCATTAGAAGTATATTACAGTATCCAAAATATGTTATTTTACATTTTTTATTTCTATGTTGCCTGTATTATTTAGGCGTACACAAAGAATACACAATGAACACAGTCGTTTATATTTGAAGACACAGAAGCTAATCACAGAACTAGGATTATACCGTTTTGTCTATATAGTTGCGAATCATGGCCTGTTTACATATTGATGTCTACAAACTTTTATTTAAGTGAACCTGTGCGGTTCTACTCCTGTAAACAATGAATACGAGAACAAAGAGATGACCGTATTGTATTACCAGCGTAGGTATAATATTTATACTGCATCTGATTTTGATACCTTCTGATTCATACGTCACCGAATCCTTCTTCTGGGTTGTACAATTATTACGGCGTACCAAAGTATCACGCAAGTTTTATCCATTTTACGAGTTTTTGGGTTAACAACTTAAAAACTTATTTAAAAACGTATTGTATAAATATAACAAAAGAGTGAAGGGTAAAATAATGAAATGTGGGAAAATGTCATGTACTTCGGAATTGAATTTCTTCTGAAAAAAAAACGTCTTTTTTCATTGTTGATAAAACGCAGACGAAGTCGTTAAACAGCCGGCTCATCATAAATATTCATAGAGTATTTTGCAATTGTAAGGATCAACCTTTGAGGTTATGCTTCGTTAAAACTACACTGAACTTATTCCCTTCATTTAACAAGCAAATCCAATTTAAGTCTCACGCCGTTTACTAATTGTACGTACTGGTCCTTACTGGCTGCAGCTTTTGTTTTTAAAATTGGAACGTGTAAAATTAACACACAGACGCGAAGGTCTTAACAAAACTGTCAGGAGCAAGTGTGCGAATTCTACCTACTAGTTTGTGGGTCGTTCAAATATTTACACGAATAATTATTATGTATGAACTGCTGGTTTTTTCACGGTACGGTGTTGATAATGAATAGTGATACAACAATGCATCTTCACGTCAGTTTCCTAACGGTTTAGGCCTCGCCTCGTCCAGATTTATAATCTCTCCTCATACAAACACACCGAATTACGAAGTAGTACACAGTACTGACAGCTTCGGTTTGTGAGCATCTGGTGCCTCCTTAAAGGGAACGAGAGTAGGCAACGTACCGGCATGATAATAATGCGAATGTATCTGTGCGTCCGTAGTCGTCAAATGGCTCCAATTTCTCATTTGCTCTACAACTAGAAAAAACACTCCTAAGAAAAGAAACATTCGGAGAATATCCGGTCGTTCAAGTCCGTCTATCCATGGTATGTTAAGCTTGGTATTCCTTGAGTGCATATTAAGTCTGATAAGTTTCGTAAAATATTGTACTAATTATATTTTGCTACTTAAATATTTTATAAAAAAGAATATCTGCCATCTTTAACTGTTAGACCGAAGGTTCGCTCGGTGTCGAAGTAAAGACACTCTTTTCTTTTGCTGGATGTTGAGAACGGAATGATGGCAGACGCTATCTCTCATCACCAAATGATACTTCAATATATTTTTTATTTTCCGACGGGAATGTATATATATATTCGTGAAAATGTTGACGAACTATCAAATGATTTAATATAAAAGGGTGAGTTCATGATTTCTTGCCGACGTCATTTTCATCATATCTTAACTTTCGAAAAATCTTTATTAAAGTTAAAATGTCTTAATTCTCTTATGTGTGCATGTCGATATGGTTATTTACATGATCTGTATGGCTATTAATTTGATAGACCGTATCATTAATGTGTTGGTTTGAATAGTACATGCCACGTGGACGCTTGAGGACCTGTAACACATTCATGACTTCCACATAATCTGTGCAATCATTACCTAACTTTTTTTTTCTTTAAATAAGAGGGACCGGGGACACCGATCCCGACTACGTAAAATGTATCTACATTTCTTTTATTGTTATATACAACTTTAATTAGATTTGTTTTATATATAATAGGGAGGCAAACGAGCAATCGGAGCCTTTTTACGACTACCGACGCCCATGACATCCAAATAATTACTATTCCGATGCGTTGGACTCCTCCTCCCCCAATGGGCCACCGGCAACTCACAAACCGCACGGAACGGGACACTGAAGATGTCACTTTATCGCGGTATTATGTGAGCGAGAGGTGCCTCCCCGGCCGTGCCGGTCTAATTCCGTTGCAAAGGAGGGTGTAGTGTCATGCACCATGCATGGCCCTACCTCCACCTATGCAGCATGACACTACGTCTTCCTAAAATATGTAAATAAAATTATTCCATCTCCAATAGTTAACAACCCTTATTTCAGTATTGTATTCGAAATGGCTTCCCGCCAAATGGTTACATGAAAAGGTTTCCGATGACTCTCATCTTCAATAACTTTAATTTATACTCGTTTCTATGGAACACGAATTTTCCGTCATTCAGTACATTCCGCCTGGTGATATTGAAGAGCGGTGTTCTATACAAAACGCATATGTATGGGTGATATACAGTAAGTTTGATGTGTGTCCAGTGCGTATAGGATCATGTATTTTTTTCTATAGCATAGGGACGTCCTTTCAACGACTACCAACGCCCATGAACATCAACATAATTTGAAGAGGTATTGTCATGCATAGTGCATGACGCTACATTCCTCTATGCAACGGAATTCATCTCTGGAGAGACAAGACTACATTTTTTGTCTACGTCGGCCACAATCACGAGGAAGATTGTAAGATATACGTCATGACTGAACGACTGGAATAATGCGGTTGAAACCGCGGGACGACGCTAGTTAGATATAAATGAATGTACTACGTATTTGCAATGTATGCATCGCCTACGCCGCAGAGCGTGAAGACGAAAGTCTTCAACCAACGCTCTCCCCGTGATGACCTACGGGGCCGAAACATGGCCTCTTAATTTAGGACTGGTCCACAAGTTTGCGGTAGCTCAACGGGCTATTGAACGTGCTAAGTTGGGTGTTTCTCTGTCCGACAAAATTCGTAACGAAGTTGTGGCGGAATTTATTTCTATTCAAACAAACACACATACATACATATATATAACTATAAATGAAATGGCATTTTTATATGTCTAACTGTTGTCATCATCATCTATATTTATACTACATGTAGCATATATATATATATATATATATATATATATATATATATGTATATATAGTTATGAGTGTATGAGTGGACAACGATAGACTGATAATGATGAAGATGATCGGAACAGAAGCAACTGAGTATCAGAGAAAGAGAGGGAGACAATGTGTGCTCGCCTCCACAGCAATATACAAAACTACCACTCTCTCTGACTATATTCTCTAACTTGTATCTCCCTCTCAAGTTCCATGTAACTGTCTTTTTCTATTTTCAATAGCCTATATCTGACTCTGAACAAGTAACACACTTGTCACACATTCACCAGCTTACCTTTTAAGTCATGAAGTTTCATTTCACAAAGTTAATTGTATTCACATCACTAAAATTACAAACGGTTTATTGCTACTGGCACATCACTATACCGTATATATATAACAGGAAACAACGCCCACCTTTCAAACCCGAGAACATATCCAAAAAGGAATAACGTAATAAGCAGTCCTTGTTATTGTAGCAATGTAAAGAAAAAAGCTTCCTTTTGTCTTTTTTCATTTCAGATAATCTTTTATCCTTGACTCTGATACGTATTATTTTCTTCTACTGGAGGATCCAACATTTCACAGGAGCTCATCTGCCGAGTATTTTATTTTCGTGAAATATATCGAGTAATTGGGCCTTTATTTAATCTTATAGACGCTACCTTTATTAGTGAAGGGCAAGATAAATATAAAAGTTGTCGATATAGGACATATTTTGTGATTTATTTGCAGTGCAGTAGTCTCAGTATACCTAATCGGCACTGCGGTACTACGGCCCGCTGGATTTCCAGCGATATCCGCAGACGATACTACACCTTACAGGAGTCTAAATCCCATGCTTATCTTAGCGAAACTCAGCGTGGGATACCTTGAGGGTACTCTGTAAGGTATTACACTCGTGTAAAGGGTAGTACCGTCTGCTAACATCGCTAAAAATCCAGCGGGCCATGGAATGGGTATCGTATAAAGGGCGGTCTCGTCTGTGAACATTGCCAGCTCTAGTCCTGTGATGTTGCGGGATATTGTTCGTATATAGGTTATACAGGGTTGGGGACAGTACAGAGCCCTGGGGTACTCAGGTTCGGAGGGGGCGGAAGGAGGACGTGGAGCCCTATACCCGGCATCTGAAGTTGCGGTTAAATATGTAGTCCTCGATAATAGTGCAGTGCAGTCACTTCCTATAGTCGGACGCTCTTCGTGCGGTTGGCTACGTATCAGGACTGCCTAACTTTTTACTATAGTTTTCCAATGTTTCTATGCGCAAAGTGTAAGTGTCCAACGTCTGATGTTGTAACCTGCAGCAATAGTAAACACATCTTTGATTTTACTTATGCGGGTATAATGGAGGCGGAGTTCCGTAGACTGGGAGATAGAAAAAACAGTTGGAGATGTCCAGAATGTAAGATGGGACCCTCCCCTAGAGTTGCTCAAGAACTTGTCTCCACCTTACAGGTGAACGCAATGCAAACTACCCTTAACGACATTATAAATAAGCTGGTTCCACTATAGGCTCTGATAGAAAATGTCGCCTCCATAAAGAATGAACTGGTGACTCTGCAGAGATCAGTTGAGTGTGCACACGAGACAATTAGAGAGTATGGAGCTGCCATGAAATCAATGGATCTTCGCATAAAATAGGTGGAAGAAAAGATTGAAGTTATTCCCATATTACAGGCGGATATCATACAACTACAGAATGAGTTGCTTGGCAAAGAACAATAGCGCACTAATAATTTGGACTTTAAAGGGATCCCCTCGAAGGAAAACGAAATTATTTTTTATATTATTTTGAATGTCGCTAACATTCTTCATTGCCCGAATATAAATTTCTTGACCAGAATCCGAACACATCTGCAATGATAACCTAAGCCCATAATTGTCTCCCTTATTATTTATGTTATATAGATATAAAAACTAAGACCTTGTTGCTGCCGTTCGAAACCACAAAGAGATATCTTCTAAATAACTGGGACCCAAATACTCAGAAGGAGGATGTATATATATTAATGACTACTTAACTGCTTGTAATAAAAAGCTACTATCAAAAGCCAAATCTTTAGCCAAAGAAAAAAAAATCTATTTATTTGGGTAATACTCAAAACTGTCCGTACTTATAGTACGCAAAAAGAACCTATTAAAGATTTCCTAGTCAATAACAGGTATGTTGCGTTTCCCTATTTATTCATATACATATTATCTTTATTAGCTAAAAGTAAAAGTATAATAACATGCGATCTTATGATGGTCGGTACTGTAAGTAGAACTTTAATAAAGGTTGATATATTCGTAAGTTTAGCGATACCCTTTAGTTACGTTTATTTACATTTTTTTTTCTTTTGAACGTACATTTAAATAATTTAATATTTTTTGTCAAAATTCGATACAGAAATGTAATTGATTTATAACATAATATCACATTTACTGAATACAGAGATCGTTTCTGAACCATCTCTGTTATTAACATAATTATTTTAAATCGAAAAATCACACATTTTTCGATTGTTAAATAACTCAAATGAATATATTGATTATTTATACACACTTCAAACTTTCAGGACTAAAACAACTACTCTAATAAGAAACATATCTCATAATTGGTATGACGTTATTGCGATTACAGGCACTGGGCTTCTCGAAGGCATAAGAAATAAGGGATGTTTGACGATCGGTATATTGTTTGTAGAAGTGATTGTGACTATACTTCGACTAAACAGATTATGGGTGGGGCTGTTCTCATAGCAGTTCGGCATGAGATTGCTGCAATTAGTCACCGCGAGTGGCCTTTATCCGCTGAGGATCTACGGATAACCGTTACTTTAAAACCACCCGGAGGTAGACACTTAGTAAAAATCAATTTGTGTGCTAGTTATCTATGTGGGGATAATGACGGCAACTCCCTAAATACCCAATCAGGATAATTCTCACATAAATTATTTGACATTGTGATAAGCTGCCCATATGATCACTTTCTGGTTATGGGGGTTTTTAACTTTCTTCGGGTAGATTGGCTGCCTAATGAGGGTTATTTTATTCCCACAGGAATACTAAGTCAACATCAATTAGAGTTTTTGACACCTTACACCAATGTAAATTAAATCAATACTGTCATATTCGTACTAATAATAATAACATTTTAGATTTGGTGTTGTCTAGTCACAAAATAAATGTTACGCTTCGTGATGATCCGCTGGTCCCAGAACATATTCCCTACCATAAATCTTTGATCATTGATGTTTCGTTTGTTCCGGTTAGGTACCTTAAAATCGATGAATCGACTAGGTATCTCTACCATTCAGGATATTATAATGCTATTAGCGCCTCCTTGGACGAAACAAACTTGTGTGGCAATCCTTTAAAGGGGTCACCAAAAGGTGCGGTAGATTCCTTCTACGATAAAATTTCCTTCGTGAAACCTATATTCCTCATAAAAAAGATAGTCAGACCTCTTTCCCCCCGTGGTACAAAAAGTATTAAGGGAAAAATAAAAATTTCCAACGAAGTACAGAACTTATAGCAACCAGGAAGATTACTTTACCTTCTCCCTGCTTAGGAAAAGAGCTAAATCAATGGAAGAGGAGTCTGTCCATAAGAACGGAAACGGTAAAAAAGTGAAGTCACAAATTTCAGACCAATCTCCAAAATGTGTATATTTTACTAAGATATTTGAAAGTATAATGCATAAACAGGTTTATGCAGCGTTATCATCCGGATTTTCACAAGCACAACTTGGCTTCTTAAGGAAACGTTCGACGGTATGCATCTAGTTACTGTCATATGACTTTGTTACTTATAATATGGATGAGTGTACTCAAGTCGACACGATCTTTACTGATTTTACAAAGGCATTTGACCGCATAAATCATTCAGTCCTACTTAAGAAATTGTACTTAGATATTCATGGAAATCTATTTCATTGGTTCTCATCTTACATAAAAAAACGCTCTCAGGCAGTTACTATAAATGACTACATCTCTTCTTGGATGCCAGTACCATCAGGGGTCTCAAAGAGCCCTTCTTGGCCCTCTTCGCTTTAATGTATTTATTAATGATGTTTCCGACTGCTTCTTGTATTCATATTTCGTATTATAAGCAGGTGACACTAAGATATTTAAAGAAATCAAAACTAAGAGCGTATACTATTACGGAACGACCTTGTTCAATTCGAAAACTATTGCTCTAAAATTAAGCTAGATTTAAATGTTTCTAAATGTCACTTAATAAAAATTAGTCGACCATTTTTTTATAAGTTGATAAATCCCACATTGACTAAAGTAAATGTTATAAAGGATCTTGGGGTAATTATTGACAGTAAATTAAGTTTTGATTTTCACATTGATGTAGTAATAAAGAAGGCATCTAGAGCATTTGGGCTCATAATCAGACCGTGTACTAGATTTACTGATCTCAAACCCATAAAAATTATATACTGTTCATTGGTGCGAACTGTACTAGTATATGCTATTCTGAAGTTTGGAATCCCCAATATGACGTGTACATTAACACAATTGATATCAATACAGAAGAGGTTTCTTAGGTACCTGCAATTCAAAAGTAATCGATACCTACCAAATTATGAAGCACGATGTAATGCTTATTATTTTCAACCATTACATACGCGCAGAAATATCTCGGACATTGTGTACCTACGCAAACTTATTCACAGCAACATAGATCGCCGTAACCTACTAAACCGAATTAAATTTACTGTACCCAACAGACGTCTAAGAAAATACACTCATTTTTACGTTCCACTATGTAACACTTACTATCTCCGAAACTCTCTTATTTATGGATCCAGTGCGAAATTTAATGTATTGCTTAAAACAATATCGCCATAGACCCTTTCACTACTAAACCTGCGACCATAAGATGAATCTTAACTAACCTACTTTTTGACAGTCAATAATTTGTATTTCTTGTCGTCTTTCAATTTTTGAACTTTGTATTTAATTATTATTTTCTTTTTTTTCCTTAAGAATATAACTTAATAATAAATAAACTTAATAATCTTGTACTCTTACTATTTTCGAACAAATTTACCATAATTTTGTATGCGTAATATGTATTGTATATGTATGGACGTGTATGTATATGCATGCGTATGCGTTTGCATGCATATTTAAAACGTATGCCTCAATGCATATACGTATCTAACTATAGGTGGAAACTGTTAAATGGCTTGTGGTTATATTTTTTTTTTTTTTGAGTTCTTGTTATGGCAATTCTAGACGATACAGTTTGCAAATCAGCGCATTTCGGGTGTTTCTTTTTACACTATAAACCATTCCTCGCGGTGGTGTACTTGTAACGGCCAGCAGTGAGCTTTGTGAAATCGAATGTCTGTTATGTGCAGAGTTCTTTACACCACACTTATCTTATAGGAAGTGTATCATATCTATGGTCCTGGCCGTTTCGTGTGCTGAAAATACCAGAACAATCGCAGAACTCAGTCACGAACAGGCTACACAGCGTGCGAAATTGAGCTATTCTAGGCAACCCCATTTTCACTACCTAAGATTATAATATCTTGAAACGCTTAAGCTCGTATCTAATAATTTTTAATATGCATCCGAAAAATTTAAGTTTCATGTTTCAAACTTCAAAGATCACAAAACTTCAAAAGAGACAATCAAGAAGTGACTACTCTTTATACAAAACGTCTATCCCTACTTTACCCCTTAAGACTAGAATATCCTAAAACGCTTACAAACGCATTTATTACATCATAATCATTAGCACAAAAATAAAGTTTCATGTATCTCACTTCAAAAATGACGGAATTCCATATAAACTTTCAACCCCTATTTCCCTACCTTGGAGGCAGAATTTCCAATACTTCTTTAGTGGGTGTTTACTCAATAAAACAGTCCTACTCACCAAATCTTCTAACCCTTACCTAGTTATCCTGTATCAAACATAATATTATTGTGTCAGATATTGCTACCTAGTTGATGTCTCATGTTTATCCATTTTGTTAAGAATCAATGCAAATTACAGAAATAGAAAAGTTAAATATATTTCCTCCCACAAGGGATCATAACATTTTACCACTTGTAATGTCACACATTTATGCTCCGACAAGTTATCACAATTATTTAATGTACATTTTCATCACATAATTTTGATACCACCTTATTTTGCTGCCTGACAACATAAAATATTTTTGCTGCGTTCTTGGGATAGATATTTTTGTTAATCTGTCCATATATATTTATGCTCGTGTAACCTGCTGCATATCAGCCCAATTGTATATATGTAGATATATATGTTTTCTGCTTCAGCCTGAACGTTTCGAAGGATTTCAACGTATGAAGTTTCATTATTCGTCTGGATAAAGTTATATACGATCAGTTAAAGGGCATTGAATCCACGAGGGACATCACTTTAAATCAGTGTCCTCATAAATGCGATAATCCGTTAAAATATTTTTGTGTTAACGACGATACATTTTATAAAATATCGATACATTAATACACATCACTAATCTAACTAATTTATCATACGAACAAATTTTGTTGGCCTGTCAAACTGCGAATGATGGATATTATTATATTGCTCACTCTCTAATACCTGAAAACTAATGAGCACATTGTGAAGGTTCGTTCTCATTACGGCATCCTTTTTAATTTATTTTCTAACCTTCTTCCTTTCATGGTTTCCCCCCCCCCTCTCTTCCTCTCCTCTTCCTCACATTTCCCTCCTTTTACGGAGCATTTACGAGTCTTAACTTAATTGTGTGTGTGTGTGTGTATACAATTCTAAATATCTATAAAGTCTAAAATTCTAAATATAAAGTAAACCATCAGAAAATATCCTCTGGACCGTTGTGAGTTACTTTAACACTGAGAGTTCTATTTTCGATAATTAATATTAACTGACATCTGCTGTCATCTCATACAAAAAGCAGAAAGGCAGAGAGGGATATCATAATTAGTGTTATCTATGTTCGATATTTATCCCCGAAAAAAAACTCACTATATTATTATGTTATAGCATGCTTATGTTATAATTACTATATTATTATATTATAGCATGCTTATGTTATAATTACTATATTATTATGGTATAGCATGCTTATGTTATAATTACTATATTATTATCTTATAGTATGCTTATGTTATAATTACTATATTATTATGTTATAGCATGCTTATGTTATTCAGAATTATAATTACCTAAAATGGTATCAGCAGCATTAGAAATTCTTTTCTTAGTTGTCCCCTGTGGATTATAATGCAAAAGAACCATCCTTAGTATACAAGTAACTAAATAATAATTAGGTCCCAAAAGAAGCACAACATTCCAGGGTTCCGTATCTTAGAGAAGGTAACGTTAGTTTACCGAAATCTCCACCATGGTTCAAGCCTTGTCATAGCGGTGGGGCTCAATGGCCTGGGGTGATCCGAGACACCATGGGTGAAGCGAATTGAACCGAAGAGGCGGCTGCTCTTTGTACCCCCTGGTACGGGACAAAAAAGAAAATGAGGCGGTGCTATTGTGCACAGGGCAAGGGGGCGATGATGAAAACCTCACCCCATTGCACTGTCCTAAAGTAAGTGAAATTATCATGTAATGCGTGCATCTGTGGAGGTGGAGTCGGTCCCTTAGGTGGCTGACGAGCCGTCGAGGTGTACCGATGATTTGTTATTCCGGGCACCTCACCAAAGGTCGGGTCACTTTTTAACGACTGCTAACGTCCATGAACATCCTCATAATAACAACGCAAATGCGATGCCCTCCTTTCCCCCTCCCCAATGGGCGCCCGAATTGCGACACCGAAGATGTCATTTTACGCCGTTATCACGTTAGCGAGAGGTACCTTCCCGGCCGCGCTGATATCAAGATCAATTCATACTCAGTTATACTGTTAATTATGTAGACCTGCAGAAAATGGTAGCAAGCGCGATCTTGGCTGACCTAGCTGCCACCGCCGATCTACTGCTTGAACCATTTTGTGACCACAAGGATACAATAAAATGAAATACTTAACACAAATAATGTTTAAAATATCATGCATTTACGGTATAACTAGGGAACCTTAAAAGTATATATCATAATTATCACCACAAGCTAATGAGTGAAGCCATAGCTCACCTCCATTACATCTAGGTCAAAGTCCTTCTATCTGTTATTAAACACAATAAACTCAGTTACTGCCGGTTATACTCGAATAGGAAGCACACTCGTTAAGTCACTTTAAGGACAGGATTTAATAACACCATAAACGATAGAGGCGTGCTTTAAGGTTCTGTGTCACATTAAAATAATCGCAGTTACGGGTCTGTATACTATTAATAGGAATAGAATTAATAGGAAACTTACTACATAAGAGGTGGTGTCATACTTTAGTAACAGGCTGTATCATGCTTCAGTAGGAGGTGGTGCCATACTGCATACCAGTATAGAATTACCGGTGTGGTAATCTTTCGCTCACTTGACACCGCCAAAACAAACCAATAAGTATAGAATAGACATAGGGTCCCTCGTGGTTCCATTCTGGGGACTTTTCTATCACTTATTTATACTATAAATTATTTACCGTCTTATCAATATGAAGATAGAAAAAGGAGAAAATACCTAGTTCTAAATAATAACGCCCTATCTTCGTTTCAATGCTTTTACATCCCGGTAAACAGGGCAGATCCATTCATCGCTTGATACAGAAAGGAGATCCATCAAATGGTTTGTCTCCTGTGGAAAGACTTGACTGTGTCTCCTTGTAGATGGATATTGACTGAATAAAATGAAACTTCTTATGTTTGTTATTAGTCACAATAAACATGGTTTATGCACTGTTATTCCGTAATAGGAAGCATATGCGATAACACTCTTTACGACCAGGTTTTAATAACTCCACAAATAATTATAGCTGACTTAAGGATTTGGTATCGTAATAAAGGTATTTATATATTGTGTGCGTCAGTGCTATACCTTCTCGCTTGCACATTGGATGAAATACTCTATATACAATTGTAAAGAAATAACACGTACTATAAATGTACTATAAAAAAAATCATTACGTGAGGAAGTCTCTCTCAGAGTAAAAGAAAATAATGTTTAGTAGCCGCTGCAAAAAAACACTGCCGACTTCACGTCAGCGACGAGGCCATTTTAGCTACTGCGCACGAGCAGCCCAGACGTCAGAGTATGGGGAGGACGGACCTCTCGGTCTCTCTGGCCATGATAATAATAGTTAAATTAGCTGTTACAAACATCATCACATCCCGATATGATGCAACTCTCCCATCTGCGAGAGGGAGGAGGTTCGGTCACTCTTTCAACCCAAAACCTAGTCATGTTGCCAGGCGGGCACTCGTAGCAATCCAGTGAGGCTGCCATGGGCTTCTCTTCGCTTCCACAGCATAAGTTCCACAGAATAAATATAAAAAAGAAAAAGGTAGTGTCAAGTAACAGCTATTGTTTCGCATTTTGTACAGTTTGTGAGTAACCGAGGACCCATTAGAGAGGATGACAGGAGGCAAAATAATGGCATAATAGTTATGCGAATGTATGATGTAAAATGAATTATGCGGTGGTCATCAAAGCCAAAAGACGTCTCCTTTCCGATTGCTATTTGGCCCCCTACAATATAAAAGTTCGCTGATTATGATGATGATAACTTCAGTGATTGAGTGATAAAGAATGAATCACACCTACCATTTTTATTACGTAGAGGCACTACGCTAATGCAGTTAACGCTACGAGTGCTACGACACAGAAAAATCTGTAAAGGGCGCGTAACTGAACCCCAATCACCTTACATACAATGGATTTTCGTTTCAACAAGCGCCCCGGGGCGAGTTTGTCTGACGCTTACATAGAGGCCTCCATTAGTTAGTATTCCTCAAGCTTTCAGTGGTTTGAAAGTTTTACAGTCAATAACTCTGACAGCCGCCGTATACACTTCTCCGGTCATGGTGGCCCTATGCAGCGTCAGGCCCTGGTCATTTTTTTTTATTTATTACAATATTTCCTAGCCCCATAAGGATAGATAGATATGGAAATATTTCAATAAACTTAACTTAGGAGGAGGCAGTGTCCTGCGTAGTGCATGACACTACATCCTCCGGTGCAAAAGAGTTTTGCCGGCACGATTAGGGAAGTACCTCTCCCTCACATAATACCGCCGAAAAGTGACATCTTCAGTATCGCGTTTCGTGCGTTGTGTGGTGGTGGCCCATTGGGAGGGGAAAAGGAGGGCAACGCACCGCCATAGTAATTATGTGGGTGTTCATGGGCGTTGGTAGTCGTAAGAAGAAGTAGATTTTTCGTTTGCCCCTATTCCATAAAAAATAAAATACGTGGCATGGGATGCCTAATAAAACATGGTGGCCACGTGACCACGGCTGGAGTAGCCCGGTCGAAGCTTCGAGCAAGATATTTACAAAAACTTAGCCAGTACCTTGTAATAAGTATTTTTAGTATCGCGCTAAAACCCGTTAGATAACTACAAAATATGTAACAAACGTGAAAGTCTCAAACAATTATTGATTTGGATTAGACGGCGCGGCGCCGCTAAATGCAAGTGGCGCGTGACATTGACCTGTGGCGCTCTACGGTGAGTCCTGTGTCCAGCAGTTGACGCCGACCGGCCGATGATGATGATGAAAGTATTTTTGACACTATTCCATAGTAGTCCAGAAGCTTTTACGTGAAAACATAACAAACGTACATACACACTTTCCAAATACAAGCACATTTCATATTGCACTCGTGAAATAGTGAGTCAATACGAAAATGCGCCAACAGCGAAGTGGTCAGGGCGTGAACTGAAAAATTGTACGTCGGATTGTGACTGAATAATGTGCCTCGAATGTTCACAGTAGTGCAATATAAATTAACATTTCATTTTTAGATTGGACGGTAGTATTTTATGCCTGAATCCACTCATAAAAATGACTGTACGTCAAATTACGATATGTAACAAATTATACATTACTGTTATAAATGAGATTAATTGTATTTTAATAGTGTGAATTAAACACCAATGTCATTGTGTGTCTCTCAAAAAGCGCATGTGTAACATTATATTACAATTATGCATGTAATCTAGTTATAGTATTACCATATTTAGTGGAAATAAACAAACGATGTAATCTTTCCTCTTTATAGTGTTAAAATTGAGTATAGACAGCCAACACAATATGTAATGCTGGTGAACTTATACAATAAACATAAAAACAAGAGAGTCAATAAATTCATGAAATTGAAGATTAATTACTACACTATTTAATGGAACGACAAATAGACTACGAAAATTTCTATCATTAATTGCTCGACCATTTTCCTCGTGCAGATTGATTGCCTACCTTATCGAGGAAGAAGAAATCATAGACCTTTCGGTTTCGGGGCATGGTTTAGGACAAGCAAAGCTATAATTTATATTACTTCTTAATTCTGAAGGATAACTATTTGTTAATTTCTGAGGTTAGATTGTAATTTGTTTTAGTACAGATTTTTTTTTATTCCTTGATAGAGTTATCATGACGCATTACGATAAAGTGCCTTCATTGTATAACGCGCTGGTAAACGTCCGGATGTCCCAACCGGCAGTAAAAGTAAATAAAGGCCCTTGCCTTTATTATATTAATTAACAGTCAAATGTTATGCATATGCGTTGGCCGCATATGCATAACATTTGACTGTAGGTATTTTTATGAGCATCGGTAGTCATAATAAGGCTCTGCCTTGACTCCCTGATTCCCTTATTCTATCTAAAGTAACATTTATTAATCCTATCGGATGTGATAAGCGTTGACGTAATTCCGTTGCGTGTCTCTTCACACGGATTAAATCCTAATATCAACGCTTCGATGGTCGATAAACTACCGACAAAGATAATTCCGTAATAAACGCTTTACGAGCGATATATATTTTATAGTTTTCCGTAAGATTTCCTGATTACGGGCTTATAACTCATATGTGTGTCAGTGGATTGAATCTATACAGTAAAGATTCAATCCTTGTGTACAAGCTCAATTGAGGAAACCTCTTATATATATTTCAACATTCTACCTTACTTTCTCGATGTTTCTGTTCATATTTCGATGGTGTCTGTGGGAATGCACTTTTTGGATACCAACATTATTGAATATTATAAGTGTAACCGTGCGGTGCGGTTTGTGAGTAGCCACTGGCCCATTGTGGGGGTATGATGGGGGGCGGCGCATCCGCCTTAAAATTAGTAGCCGTCAAAAGGCTCCGATTGCTCGTCAACCCTCTTATGATATTTTAGAAAAAAGGAAAGCCATTCACGTAAATTTATGATTAATTGCAGATTTTCTGTCGTCCACTATATTAAAGACAATTTGCGTCTTACCTTGCAGCATTGCAGCCAAATTGAGCCGGTACAATATAGCTGTCACGTTTCTTAAATTTTCTATTTCATTTACATACACAATACATATTATAATCAGTAAGATCTCTATACAGGATTGTTAAATAAGATTATGACATAAATTTGATATTAGAATTTTAGATTGGGAGAGGGGGAGGGCACCAGATACCATCAGCATAACAAATATGCGCATGGGGTCCGACTGCTCGTATGCCACGGGACCAAGCGAACAGCCAGACTTTTCGCCAATTATGATGATTAATGATACTGTTATTAAAAAAAACATTTGACGGCGGACTGAAGACGTGGCATCGACAAGAAAAAAAAATGCTATAAGCGAATAATAAATCTTGGCGAATTCTTCTCAGCGCTCCGTGTTTATTCAAATGCTCCTGGCTGAAAATTGCCGAATCCTCCTCTTACATGATCAGGTTACACGCGCTTCTTTGTTTTCCTTCATAGACTCTTTACTTTTCTTATGAAAGTGTATCTGGCAATATTTACTTCTCAATAGAATACATTTTTTTTATTTCAGAAAAAAATATCATTACCTCGAGGAAGTTTATATTTTAAATTTGAAGTGTATATGTTAATGAAAATATATAAATTAAGGAGAAGTACTAAGGAAAAACCTTTGCGAATATAGACACAGGTGCGCGTGGAATGAAATCTCTACGGCTTACTGACAAACGTAGCAATTTCTATTGTCTGATTAACATTCTAGAAATCCTACAACTATTGTGTTTATATAACGTAAGTGATCAAACAATAATACAGACACATTTACTTCTTCGTCCAATCCAATTCATGACAAATATACGGATGTCAATGGATTTTGGTAGTTGATAAAAGGTTCGTTTCGATACAAAAAAAAATCTTAATTCATCAACGAAGCCGAATAAACCGTGTTGAAAGCGACAGGCCTTCACTTTACGCCAGAGCAAGAGGTAGAGGAATGCGAAAGGTCACTGAAGAGATCCACGCGAAATTAGAAAACTGCTTAACAGCCTAGAAAACAGAAGTGACTGGACAAGCTTACCACCAAAACTGCAAAGCACCATTGAAATTATTTTTTTTCCCTGTATTTTTTTTTTTGTAGTCCAGATTTACAAAAATTTGGTTTTTTTAGTTTCATTCGGTCTCTCTGTAAGCTGTCCTGTATCTATATCAAATAAACTACTTATATCTTCTCCCACAATAGAAGATCTATTCTCTATGAAATTGGGATGTCAAATAGAATTACAAAAAAAGTTAGTAGAATACCACAAGATACATTTTTACAAGAAAATTCAGGCGTCCATAAAACAAGGGAAAATGCGTGTAACCTGTTTATGTAAAAAGATAACTCGGCAATTTTCAGCCAGGGGTGTTAACGCAAATTGATTGAACACGAAGCGCTGAGAAGAATTTGCGGCGATTTGTCTATCGTTTATTGCATTTTGTGTTCAAAGTCCACGAGTCTCGTTGACGGCAAAATCTGCAGATTAAACTTCACAGATCCGTAATGTTTAATTATGTTTAATGCTTTACAGCGGGATTTGCCAATAGTAAATATAAGTAAAAGGACGTGCGCTTTTATAAATATCTTATAAGATCGCACGTCCTTAAAATCATAGTGATTTAAAAGTAGGTTAAATGAAGCATATTAATTAATTAAAACTATAAACAATTAAAAGAGGCTCTGTACTCGATTCTAATTCCAAATATGTAAAATATACTAGTAAACCTAAAAATACTTCATATTTTTATTTTTCAAGGGCGCCCTTGTGTATGTCAATTTTTATTGATAACTTCTTTTAAATATATTTTTTATTTTTTGTAATATGTACAATAAAGAATATTTCATTAATTCATTCATAATTTGAGTGAATATAAACTAGTTAAGAGATGGTAAGCATTTAATCACTTTTTAACATTTATTATACTCGCGCTTTGTTATCGCGCGTCAGGTGACCTTATTTAATGAACAAAATTAGACTTAATTCGTTAAAATTTGTAAGGTACATAAGCAACATTGATTTTGATAATATTTTTATTGGTTAGGTTACTTTTGGACATTACCTATCATGCCATGAATATATACAGTATTCAACAAATCAACTTGTTAACATAGGTGCTAAGTATCAACCACAACTACCCTAAACACCTGTTAGTAAAGTAAAGATGAATTACAAGGAAAATGAACGTTAGTCCGTATTTTTACGTCCCTAGCTATTGGGATCGTAGAGCTCCGACGACCAAGTTGAGAATAACTGACTCATTGACAATGAAAAGGCAATAAAATACATTTAGCAGGAGACAGTAATGAAACCAAGGGAGAGATTAGGTTAAAGCGAACGCAATAAAGATCTGCTGTGGGTTACGAATTGTAACAAAAACTATAACGACCTTCTAGCTGAATTTAGGGTATGGATAGTCTCTAGATAGGTCTAGTGGCTAGCATGCTCAACCGCAGTTGTGAAGTCCTGGCTCCGTACCGGGTTGGAACAAAGTCTTGTTTGAATCAATTTTTAACTTTTAAACAAAATTTTAACAATTCGTAGTTAGCAAGTTGGTGATGTTACACCCCCGTGCCACGGAGAGCAACTTAAAGCCGTCGGTCCTGCACTTGATTTATCTTCGATACTGTCGGGTTGCCATCCCATCGGGATGGGAGAATAAAGCAACAGGGAGTGCACTATGCCTGCACTCACAGATGTGCACATATGTCCTGCGCGATTGGCTAGTCACTATAGAGATGGCAGGCATGGTCGAAATTCGGCCAGGACGATATTAGCATTATTCAATTGCACTACTTTTGAAGTAGTAAAACCGGGACGGCAGTACCGTAGTTAGTCACGATTTCTCCATTCGACAACACTCGAACAATCATTTTTGATTACACAATTGATCATAATTACTCGCCCGCCTTTCTACTATCAACCACCGAATGATTAGTTATATAATACAATATGAGAAGTTTATTAAATTTATTTTTCCTGCGTAGCGCGAAATTTATTAGCTAGCCGTTTCAGGCGGTTTTACCCCTGTTTGCCGAGGTATGTAATAAATAAGTTAAGTACTAGGCTCTATGTTTAACTGTTCTAAATAAAAAACTCTACTGACATTAAAAAATATTAAAATAAATTTGACGCTCGAAAATGGTGAAGAAATTCTTAGGACCGAGCCGAAAACTCAATTTTCAAAATCACAAGAACATATCATTTGGACGCTTTCAAATTTTTTAAAGTATAAGGGTGCAAACGAGAAATCGGAGCATTTTTACGACTACCGACATCCATGTACATTCGCATAATTACCTCCTCCCCTCTCCAGTGGGCCACCGGCGACTCACAAACTGCACGAAACTGGCTACTTACATAACGAAATTTTAGGGGGGAGGCAAAAAATTTTTATTAAAACTGTTACTTGCACGTCACGAATGGTTCAACCAATTAATTTAAAAAGACGTAAATTGTATTAAATGCTTAGGGTTGAGACATTTTTGCGGATTTATCACAGCAAATTGATTGAAGTGCTCTACAGTCTACAGACTACTGTCATGTCCAATATCATTAGAGGCGTCTCATTCATTTGTCGCTCATAGTGTCTAAGTGGAATTACAGTTTTATAGAGGTTCGTTAAAACAATTCTAAATGAAATATATTTTAATCTAGAAAGTGATACGAATAATTAATTAATGCTTTAATAGTTTGCTTTAGAGTGTTCCCGAAAATCTGCGTTAGGATCATGAATCCTAAATTATTCTGATGTTTCACCTTTCCGTGATATTAAATTAGGAAATCAGTATTATTTAATTAGGAAATCAGTATTTTGTTATAGTATTAATTATATTTATTTTCGTATATTTTTTTCTTTACTTTTGTTGAAAATTGTAATACCTGACTACCCTCCTGCCTCACAAATTAAGTTCTTTTTTTTATATTCAATAGGCTTGCTTGTTACTAAATCGGGCTAATATGATATGAGTAAATTGAAGAGTAATTCGTGCAGCTTCACAGCCCAAAAGATCCCAATAGGAATGGGGTGATGGTCACAACATGATACATGTATATATATATATATATATATATATATATATATAGCCGTAATCACATACTGTATAGACGTAACATAATATAAAATACATCTTTTTTTATTAGAAAAAATTAGGTGACCCTAAATTTTTTTATAATGAATTAAAGTTATTAAAATGAATTCTTAATGAAGTAAACTTGCATACAGATTTGAAAAAAAATTACCATTAGAATACTACATTATCTGTGATGAGCAATATGCCTGCTAGCCAACTTTTTCATAATTATAACAATGATAATGTAACCAAAGGTATTACTAAGAGTAAATCCTTAAATTGGAGCAGAAATTATTGCCAACTAGCGGTCCGAATAGACGTTCTTCTTCCAAAACTTTAATTTGTTGTCATTTTAACGTGTAATGTTTACGAGGCCGATATTAAGGAAAAAAGAAAACAAAGTAATTATACAATAGATTTATTGGAAATATCTCTATTTGGTATTGTGGCCAATTCAGGTAGTCACTCAGCATTTGCCATATAAACACTTTGCAGAAGATATGGCGCTGATTTTCGGTGACGCCTCATTTTCAGTCGCTTGGAGCGACCAATTAAAATTAACTTGTTAATTCAAAATTACAATTTATAATTTGTATATTTTTCGTAAATCAATGAATTTCTGGCATATTTCGTGAAATCCGTGCATAACCGGGATGGACTGCTTGTTATTAATATCCCACCAAATTGATTTAGGTACCAAATACTTTCACATGCAAACCATTACCCAGGTTCGATGTCACTGTCAAGTGAACCACAGACCTCTACAATTCATATCTGCGGTTAACCAGCATTGTGTTATGTAAATGATTCGATCACATGATTACTGTAGTTGGAAGTTGGACGCGACGATATATCACGTGAGGTTGGCAATTATTGAGGAGTGTGCCGTTGATACTACACAAATCAATAACACATTAATAACCACTAATATACAATGAATATTTTGTGGTTTTTAACAGATTTTTTTTACAGTATAGGGAGACAAACGGGAAAATCGGAGCCCTTCTGCGACTACCAACGCCCATGGACATCATTATAATTACCATCCCGATGCGTTGCCCTCATTTTCACCTCCCCCCTCCCCAATGGGTCACCGGATACTTACTAGATTTATTGGTTTCGAATATTGGTAAAAAATATGTCGTATTTTTTATATAAAAGGATTTTTATAGTTTAGTACTTATTTTTCTTCGTCCTAACCTTATCCGGTTTCCATACCAGATGGCATCAGCGTCGGCCGCCTCATCCAGTTGATTTGAGGAGGGCGCCAGATGTTACACAGAGCGACTGCCATCTGACTTCTTTTTTCTTATATATAGAATAGAGGGCAAACGAACTATCGGAGCATTTTTACGACTAACGACGCCCATGAACATCCACATAATTACTATGCCGTGCGTTGACCTCCTTCCCCCTCCCCCACAGGCCACTAGCTACTCACCAACCGTACGAAACGCGACTCTGAAGATATCACTTTACGGCGGTGTTATATGAGCGAGAGGTATCTCCCCGGTCGTGCCTGCCCAAGCCCGTTGCATAGGAGGATGTAGAGTCACGCATCATTGTAGCAATTATGTTTTGCTACTTAAACATATTATAAAAAATTATATCTGTCGTCTTTGACTAGACGAAATCGGTATTGAAGAAATATCACTCTTTTTTCTCTTCGGCGTCGCTTGGACGACGAATTAATTTGTCACTGACGCTATCTAACTTCAGCAAATCATAATTTAATAGTTTTATCTTTTCCGCCGTGAACCTATGTATTCGTGATATAAAATACATCAAATACAATTATATTTCATAAAAAAGGGTGAGTTCTTGATTTCTTGCCGACGCCATGTTTCATTTCTTTATTAATGTTAAATTGTCTTAATTGTCTGAAGTGCGCATTTTGATGGTAGTATTTACATGATCTATGTGGCTATTAATGTGATAGAACGTATCCAGAATGTCTTAGTTGGAATAGTATATGGCACATGTGGAAGTTGGATGATATTGCCTGATTTTGGTTGGCTCACGAATCCAAGAGAATGGGACGGAATCTTATTGATTGTATGTTCCTATTC
>JAFELO010001603.1:565938-606835 GCA_017140195.1 Eumaeus atala
TGCTTAAGCGGGTGTCAATAGACGTTGGTAGTGACCAAAAGGTTCCATTTTCAATACCCATTTGACCTCCTAAGCTATTAAAAAAAATACAACCGTGGCTGAATAATTTGTACTCTGTGGAAATTTTAATGGGCATGGTCGACCACACGCTCTTATCGCTGTTACTCTCATGTCAACCTGGTTGCCTACTGTTGTTGATTGCGGCCACCACCTCTGACATTTTAAAAATATCGGATACACAACTAATTAAGTTATAAGAAAATAGGAAGGGTTAGAATTTTTTGTTCAATTCAATCTCCCACTCAAGGCGGGAGGCAGTGCGAGTTTGTAACGACTTAAAGACCCAGGTGGTATGCACCGTGGATATTTTAAAGTACTCCTTTTTTGTTTTAAAATTTTTTGAAGGCAAATAAAAAAAACCATTACCGGAATGGAATACACCTCGGTAATGATTTTTGTGTTTTGTAACGACAAATGCTTCTGGAATGTGATTTCTTTGGCACTATGTATCAACAACTTTCTTTGTCTAAATAAATATAAACAAACTCAAGTAAAGAGCTATTTACAAAAGAAATCATTTTTTTTAATTTTCACCGCCACTTCAACAGGTCCATTACTCTCTAATATCACACCGAGAAGATACTTACTAATATTAAAGCGTTAATTTAATTTAATAGTCCTAAAACATTTATAATAATTTAAGTAAGTTAATATAATATATTAATTACGCGAAGCACCTATATAAATAAGGATTAAGTTGCTAGGGGCTGGTAATTATGGTTCAAGTTCGGTGTGGCGTCAGATTACACTGAACTTTATCTGCTGATTAAACACGTGATAAGGGATGCTGCGTGGGACACTAATAAAGGAGCTGTCATTTACGTAGTTCACGCAGCCATGTTTTCTTGTTATGGAAACGTGACTGAAAATAAACTTGTCCGTGCGTTATGTTATTCTGGTATCCTATAACTGTCCCCACCACGGTTCGGTTGCGGTGGGTCTCAGAAGCCTGGGGTGATCCGAAACAGAACAAAACTGGGGTGTCCTGTAGTGAGGAACAACCCCATCGGAGGGAGGAGTCGATCCCTTAAGGGGCTGACTAGCCGTCGAGGTGCCCTGATGATTTGTTGTCCCGGGGCACCTCTGCGAAGGCGGCATCAGTACCATTAGTGGTACTCGCGGTGGTTTTTTGTGGGTATTCTGCACTATAATGTGCCGCGAGCCCCACCCTGGGTCAGTGACGGCGCCTAAATGCGTTTCCCGGCGTAAACAAAAAAAAGTATTCTGTGACTGTAACCCCAATAATATTTTAAATATTGCAATAATTAATAATATTCATTGCTTGTCCGTGAACTTATTATTGTCAAACAAATAAGAATTATTATATAGCATGTATGGACAAGAATGAAATGTAAGATGTTACATCACAATGTCATTAAAACAACCCGCAAATATTTTTAATATTATTCTACGTTGATATTCAAATGAAAGCGACTTTCGATTTAATATATCCGAAGCAATTCTCGTGTGTACATACCGCATATTTCCCTGTAGGACAGAGCTCAAACGGAATTTATCATAAAGAGCCACACGAGAAAATCTCATTTCTCGTTCAATATCACCAAGTATATTCGATACAAGTAATTCACGTGTTACAAACAAGTGACCGTAGAGCACGGTGAAATTGGGATATTGTGCTTAGCGATCCGATTGGATTGGGTTCGATTCTGACTTACATCTATACTCGATAAAAAGTGTTTGGTGAATCTCTGGAAATATATTGTATAAATAAGAAGTTCTAGCGGATTAACGTGAATTTTATTTCTACATAATGAAAATATAATTGTATTAGGTCCCTACATATGAAATTGGCGTTTTGTATGGGAGGAACAAAAAGTCGAATATTTTTTAATATAATATATTTAATTAATCACAGTATGAACCATTCTTGTCTATGCACTCTTGCCATCTCACAGCTATTTAGCTGTACAAATTTGAATTTCGAATTCCTTACCAAAAAGGAGAAATTCGTGATTAAAGTGGCCAGTAAGAAAAACGCCAATTCTATGAGGACCTAATAATAATAATATTTAACTGAAAGAAAATACCACTATCGCTTCTATGTAGCATTAATCTTAACTGTTAAAAGATAGATGTATGTGGTATAGTTGCATAGATGCAAGAAATAAAAGGCTTTTTTTATTTCTACTTTATATCACAACATATTAAGATTTATAAATTAAAGATTTGACTGGACTACGTCAGAAACATGGAGAGACCAGACAGAAATCTATGTTTTTTTTTATAGGGGAAATGAGGAATCGGAGCTGTTTGATGACTACCGACGCCCATGGATATGCGCATGATTTTCGTTGCCCTATCATAATCCCCCCCCCCCCCCCCAGTGGACCGCGACAGTGACGCTGTCACTTTACGCCAGTATCAAGTTATTGAGAGGTACTTCCCCGGTCGTGCCGGCCCAATTCCGTTGCATAGGAGGATGTAGTGTCATGTATCATGCACTCTTCTATGCAGCATCGCACTACCTCTTCCTACACATACATGCTTCAGCCTGAATCCACGTCATACGCACAATCCACATAATATATGGTGTCGTTTAATTTATACGTAATAGTGTATTTTACGCGGTTGGGTATTCTGTTAATGTTAATATAATTCCTACACTTTATCAGAAGTCTGTCTTGAATGAAGAGGGCCTCAGACGGGGGCCTCCGTCAACATGAAAGGGCAACTCATAATTGATTAATTCCACACAACCTGAATCTACAAAATCACCCTTCAATCATTCAACGATGAAGTGAGTCACGAATACTTTTATCGTATCGCTCTCTTATTATATAATTCCATACGACTATAGGCTGTATGACCGTACCTTTTGTTACTATACGCCTTCACCGGCCCTGGGTGGGGTCCAGTGGTGTGTGAGGCTCGCGGAACATTATATACTGCCGAATACCCACAAAAACCACCGCGAGTATCGTCAATACCGCCTTTGGTGAGGTGCCTCGACGGTAAGTCAGCCCCCGAAGGGACCAGCGCTACCTCCACAGATGGGGTTGTCCCGCACCACATGACAACCCCACCGACTTTGGGCTAGTAAGCCCCCTAGGGGACTGACTCCACCTCCATAGATGGGGTTGTTTTTTATTTTTCCCTGACGCGGGGAAAAGTGTTTACGCGCCTTCACTGGCCCTGGGTGGGGTCCAGTGGTGTGTGGGGCTCGCGGCACATTATATAGTGCCGAATACCCACAACAACCACCGCGAATGCCAACAGTGCCGCCTTTAGCGAGGTGCCTCGACGACAAGTTAGCCCCCGAAAGGACCAGCGCCACCTCCACAGATGGGGTTGTCCCGCACCACATGACAACCCCACCGACTTTGGGACAATGCAATGGGGTGAAGTTCCCACCCCCACCCCCAGCCCCGTGCGCAAAAGCGCCGCAATTTTTTCTCTTTTGTCCTCTCTTCTTATAGGAAGGGTACTAAGAGCCGCCACCTCCTCGGTTCAATTGGCTTCGCCCAAAGTGTCTCGCATCACCCCAGGCTACTGAGCCCCACTGCCACGACAAGGTTTGAACCATGGTGAGGATAATGAGGTTCCCATCCTCGCCCTTGCTCCTTGCGCAATAGAGCCGCCTCATTTTCTCTATTATTCCCTCTTATTATAAGAAGGGTACAAAGAGCAGCCACCTCCTCGGTCCAATTGACTTCGCCCAAGGTGTCTCGGATCACCCCAGGCCACTGAGCCCCACCGCCGCGACAAGGTGTGAAACGTGGTATTGAAGCCAGCCAACCTGGTTACGTCCACCTTACTTATTATGTTTGCTTGTATTTAGAGCAGCCACCTCCTCGGTCCAATTGACTTCGCCCAAGGTGTCTCGGATCACCCCAGGCCACTGAGCCCCACCGCCGCGACAAGGTTTGAAACGTGGTATTGAAGCCAGCCAACCTGGTTACGTCCACCCTACTTATTATGTTTGCTTGTATTTAGTTAGTAAGTTAGTATCTGTTATATCTATTTTCTCTTTTAGTGCACTACAACATTTCAAAGAGGGTCCCTCGTGGTCATTTTAATATTGTGATTTATGAGACCAGAATCTGATGTCGCCCTCGCCAGCACTTGTATTGCCTATTATTATCATATCGCTTAGTGACGGGGTTGTATGCTGGTTATGTGTTATCGATATTGCTTATAAGGGGGCATACGAACAGTTGGAGCTTTTTTACGACTTCCGGCGTCCATGGAGACATCGGCTGTCACTTTGCAGCTGTATTTTTCTCCTGCAACGGAGCATGATTACCTAGCACAGTATAGGGCGGCAAACGAGAAATCGGAGTCTTTTTACAGCTACTGAGGCCCATGAACATCGGCATAATATCTATGTCAATGCGTTGCCCTCCTTTTCTCATCCCCTCCAATGGATCACCGGCTAATCACAAACCGCACGAAACGATACCGAAGATGTCTTTACGCCGGTATCATGTGAGTGAGAGCTTAGGTGCCCGGTCTTGTCTGCCCAATTCTGCTGCAATGCTGCATGGCAATCACTGGAATTATGTGGGTTACTACGTTCTCGTAAAGTAACGGTCCACTGAGCGGAAAACACGATGAAAATGGCGGCGGAACACACTAACGATCTACCACTCGGATAAAATAAACTTAGTACGCTTTTAGCGAAGCTATTGTTCCATAAAATGTGAAACTTTTTCTTCCAAAAGAACTTTTTAACGTTAATCCTTTTAACAACTTAAAAGGCTGAAATCAAAGACTCGAGAAACAAAGTATACTGTGTCTTATTTTAATAAGAAAAGAGTAGTCTAGTTATATTTGACCTAATATCAGGAAAAAAGATCAAAAGAGAAGAGGTAACATTATATATGCCAAAGCTTTCGCGATAAAATTATGCTTTAGTTAACAACGTCAATAGAAAATGAAAATAGGTGAATCATCTTCCTCGCCATGGTCCAAGCCTTGTCGTTGCGGCGGGCCTCAGTAGCCTGGGGTCCCGGGCAAAATCAATTGAACTGAGGGAGCTGCTCTTTGTACTCTTCTTATAGGAGGAAGGGCCAGGGACCAGGAGGAGCAGGCACTCTTTTGTATCAATTATATTTTTGCTACTTAAACATTAAAAAAACATATATCTGTCATCCTTGACTGTCAGACTAAAGTTGTGCTCGGCGTCGAAGAAGTGTCACTCTTTTTCCTTTGGAGAGGACGGATCGATTTGGGATGGCTGACGCTATCTGCCATTACAAAGTGATAATTCTTTTTTTCTTATCCGCCGAGAACAAAAAATTTCGTGGCAGGTCGCCACAGACTATCAAATTATGTTTCATATGTTATCTTTTGAAAAATCCAGTGGCAGTCCTTTACTTCCAGAAGTGGCAATTCCTTTTATAGAATTAAATTGTAACACTTTGTACCCCTCTTATAAGAAGAGGAAATATAATAGCAACAAGTAGAGCAAGGGGCGAGGATGTGAACCTCACCCCTTTGCTCTATGCCAAAGTTAGTGGGATTGTCCTGTGGTGTGCGGGGGAGGATTTGGTCCATTTTTTGTTTTACTTACACTCACACCAACTTGGGGTACAGTGAACATTATACCAAAATTGGTTTTGAAAACTTATACATTTCAAACGGGCAGCCGAAACCTTTTGCTGACTGTAGTATGTAATAAGTAAGTATATAATTTCGTATAATTGATATGTAGATTGTTTACCCTTTTTCTTTTTCCCAATGGACCAATGAAAACTCACAAAACGCAATAGAATAGCTATCACTTTGCTGGGGTGAAACCTCCCCAGCAAAGTGACAGACTCAATTGGGCCTCAATATAGCATGAGATAGCCTGTAGCAAAAGTAAATAGGTTTCAACAACTTTTTGGTGATTTAGACATCGATTAAATCAAACACAACGAAAATTATTTATATTCCTTACATTGTCTCACTTCTGTCATGCAAAAATCACTTTTACATTCCTTTTACATTTTTTTATCACAAGTTCGAACTCGTGACCTTCTCACAGACGACATCTCATAAATCACTCGTAATTTTCCGCGATTGTCCAACTTGAATATAATTCTTCATTTCTAAGATACGGCGCGAAATAACAGCACAGGGTAGAGACACAATTTATGACCCTTCACGAGTAACGCTTAATTATAATTTAGATGCCTCGCGACCATCAGACAACTGTATAACTAGCAGCTAATAAACGTTACAATAATATCAGCTTATATTGCGATTTCATTTAACAATCCGGATTTTTCGGCTGCTTGATAATTGTCGTTGTCACTGAAGCACTGAAGTGCCAAAGATTCTATCTCTGGAAGCTATTAAAACTATCCTTGGATAGTGATTTTGGAATCAGAGTAAAAGTGTTATGCCAGGTACTTGTTGTAATTTTATTTATACTAGCTGTTACCAGAGACTTCGTCCGCGTGTGCTACAAATGAAACCACGAGCAGTAGTTATTGTTTCTATAGCCTATGTGTAATTCTGATGTGTTAGCTATATTATTATAAATTTTCATTAAAACCCATTCAGTAGTACTTGCAAACATTCGTGTTTATAATATTAGTTGGATTAGCATCACCTGGCAGTTTTACGCGTGTACCTCTGATCATATTAGTAGTAGCGCCATGGTATATAGCCTTTCTCGATGAATGAGCTATTCAACACAAAAATATTTTTTTCTTTTCGGACCAGTACTTTCTGGGTTCATCGCGTTCGCACAAACATGCAAACTCTTCAGAATTATAACATTAGCATAGAAAGCCGGAAATCCTTACAATATGGCGACCGTTGTGGCGACAAGACTAGAGTGCAGACCGTTTTCAGTAAGACGAAGTGTTGTTCTACTTTGCTGGATTTGTGAAGCAGGTTGTCATTCCTCGGGGCCAGAGTCGGATATAAGGATCAGGGAAACTTCCCTCGTAGCGTTCAAGGATTCATCACGTGAGCAGTGAAGAACTCGTTGAGACTTGGTAGCTCAAGTCTCAACGAGTTCTTCCAGCTCCACGTTTATGCAAGGCCTGTCCCTCAATCGACCACAACCTTAACAAGATCGTCTCCCGACTTTTCTCCCGACTTCTCCGTTAGTTGAGGATGAAGCTGCACTGGATACCTCCGTCAGCATGGAGTAGTAAAAAAACATCATTGGACACAGATAGAATGGTGCTGGAACGTCTCCACAATTCTTCTATTGTTGTGTAAGTTAACCCGTAGCGGGTCAAGCCAGTTTAAGTAATTCTCTCGAGCTCTCTGTGAAGTTTTTATAAGCGGTGATCTCTGTCGACTCTGAAGACACTGGAGTAGCAGCGATGGGAACACATGCCCAAACCCATTTTTAGAAAGTATATACCAAATTAGTCCTAATAACGAAACCTAAAATAATATTTTCATACAAACTAAATGTGCAAAAATAATTTAGTTTTACTGCATCATGTGTAAGTATGAGGTCGCCGACCGGCCGTGTTGCGCCGCTCGTTGCGCCCCGTGCGGCTTGCCCCTGTCTCCTAGGCCCTAGGGCCCTCCTAGGTCTAGGGGGTGGGGGGGGCCCTACCCCTAGACCCCTAGTGACCGCACAAGCAGCCTTTATCTCCGGATGACACTTTCGTAGAAGGATACATCGTGTTGAGATTTATTAAAATGAAAAATTATATTTTGTGACTAAGCTACTCAATATATTAATTACATTGATGTTTTGTATGTAGGTGAGGAACGTCATTATACATACGATGTCCAATTTTCTGGTGTTTCATAATTCCCACACTTTGATTTGTTGTCGCGGGGAAACGTATTTACGCGCTTTCACTGGCCCTGGGTGGGGTCCAGTAGTGTGAGGGCTCGCGGCACATTATAGTGCCGAATACCTACAAAAAACCACCGCGAGTGTCATCTGCGCCACCTTTGGTGAGGTGCTTCGGATCAATAAATTCTCAGGGCACCTCGAGGGCTCGTCAGCCACGAAGGGACTGACGCCACCTCCACAGATGGGGTGTTCCTGAACCGCAGGACAACCCCACAAACTTTGGGACAGTGCAGTGGGGTGAGGTTCCACCCTCACTCCTTGCCCCATGCAATGGCGCCGCCTCCTTTTGATCTTTTGTTCCTTCTTCTTGTAAGAGGGGTAGAAAGAGCGGCTCCACTACCTGTTCTTTAGCCCCTTTTCTTCTAAGAAGGGTGCAAAGAGCAACCGCCTCGATTCAATGGCGAGGGCCCAAGACGTATTGGTTCACCTCTGGCTACTGAGAACTACCGCCACGATAAGGCTTGACCCATCTGATGAATAATAAACATTAAACTAATTATTCAAGATAAGTAACGTAAAGTAGTTTTAAACTGTATAATAAGTCACTTGTAAAGATAAAGCAATCTTCCGGGGAATGATTAGATGGATTCAATACGGCTGAGTCTTGTGCAATGCGACTACGAAATATATACATTACTTACTTTGCCCACATCTCGGCTACCTCCACAAGTTATTCCTGCATAAAAAATTACACAGAGCAAAGTTTCTTGAATAAGTGTTCGAGCGAAACTTGCTGATCCGCTGCATCTGCGTCGTACAAATCGTTAGACAATGGTTTTAATTGCGTTTTTTCCAGCAATCAATTCCATCGATTCCGGGAAACAATCGTGGACTTTATTTACTAAGGAACCTTACATAAACTTCGCAGAAAGCCCAAGGAAAATATTCAAACTGTCAGGAATGATTGAACACTTTCCAGTGACGAAGGTGCACGAGTCGGGAGCGAAACTGGACTTGTCAGCACGAAAATTAAGTATAAACTACGACTTTTTTATGAGATAGGGGGCAAACGAGTATGTGGATAGTGACTACCAACGCCTACAGACATTTAGAAAGACTAGGCATGTTACAGACGCGTTTCCGGCCTTTAGGAAATACTTAAACTTATGCTCTTTTATTGAAAACAAGTTCTATATGCATACTGAGTAGGTCTGAGAATCGTTTACTTTCCATTTTTCATACCCCTAAGTGATAAGGGTTGTTAACCGTCAACCTTTTTTTATTGTCAACACGTTACAATGGCAACAAATTCAATTTGAACATCTGTCCAAAATATCAAGTCCTGGTTGATTGATTTATCATGCGTAAAGTATTAAAGTAAAAGCCATGGATTTGAAAGAACGAAGAGATGTTTTTTTTAATTCTACCCCTGAGGGGGTGAAATAGGTGGTGAAGGTTTTATGATAGTCCGTAATTTTTATAGTTAGACATATGATACTTTATTTTCAGACTACTTTAAGTGTTTCCAGACATTTAACCCCTGAGGGGCGAAATAGTGACTGTAATTCCGTTTATAGGTTAGTCTGGAAGTCCATCGTTCATAAAGTTTGAAGCATGAAATGTTGTCTACATGCTATACAAATAAATAAATATGTGTAGGTTAGCGTTTATGGAAATTCTTCTTCTAAAGGGATAAAATAAGGGTTGAAATGCTGTATGAAAATCTTTATTTATGGGCAATGTTTAAAAGTCGGAGTTGAAAAAATATTAGTGTGAGTGATAGCTCAATCTACGAGGACGGACACAGACCATAGAACCAGAGCTACGCGGGTACCGCGGCGCGTTTTCGTTTGTAATAAACTAGGGATTTGGCGAATAACAGGGATTGATACATTAATAAATTATGCCCTCCTCGGGAATTGCTCTCTCCGTAGACGACAATCTGTTTAGTAGATACCTATTAGACATTATTTTATAAAATTTTGTCGAATATATTTTTATTGGAATTGGGGCCAACGAGCAATTGGAGCCATTTTACGACTACCGATGCCCATGAACATCCACATAATTACTATGTCGATGCGTTGCCCTCCTTCCCCTCACGCAATGGGCCACCGGGTACAAACCGCATAAAACGTGACATTGAAAATGTCACTTTACAGCGGTGTTATTTGAGCGAGAGGTACCTATCGTGCCGGCCCAAATCCCGTTGCATAGGGGGATGTAGTGTCAAGCTATGCATGGCACTACCTCCTCCTATGCAGCATGACACTACCTCTTCCTAAATCAGTATATAGTATATATCAATTACAAGCAAAGAACAAGACTTCTTGGGAATAAAATAAATATTTTTGCGCGTACAACTGTTAAATGTTCGCAACACTGCAATGGCGCTGCGAAGGGACATGCACGGCCATTAATATGCTTGTGCCAGGTTTGTCCACATCATTTCCGTACTCGCATACGTTTAAATAAACTACGGAATACTTCACTAGTAAATAACAGTTAAAACGGCACTTGCATGTGTACAAAATACCTTTTGGATGTATATGTTCACACTTGTAGGGGATAACCATGCATAGAAGGAAAAACAGAACCTTTTGCACGACCAGTTTATTGTCAGTCTGCCTGTGTGACCCCGGACCATTTCCACATCATGTAAGGCTCCAACTGAAATGGCTCCTGCACAACAACAAAAAGCTGCACAATTCTGCTGTAATTCAACATGACACTACTACTAACATGCGCGACCAGGGAGAGATACCTCTCGATCAGATGATACCGCATTAGAGTGACAGCTATACTGTCCTCACGTACTGTTTGTGAGTAGCCGGTGGGACATGAGAGGGAGGAAACGAGGACAACGCATCTCCAATTATGCGAATATCTAGGATATTCAATAGTTGTCAAAAAGCATCCAATACCTGTTTGCTCCATATTATAAACTGCTCATGTATTAAAAGTGCCACTGATGTGTTATACAGGCTGATGGGTGAGTCATTTTCATCACTGCCGTAGGGTATTCATTACTGGATTCTCATCCAAATCATGTAATAGAAATATTTAGATAAGTTCGATGATCTACCACTTTTTATTTGATATCATACAAGGAATGTCACTGTAGCCATTGGTAAGAGGCAGACGCGTCATCAACGGTGACCACCGCGCCGTCACAGCATAACACGTTCGTCAGCAATACGATGACCATAATACGCGATTTAAGTCATTTTGCGTTTTCACCAAAGTCAATTTAAGTATTTAATTGTGTTTTAACTTAAAACTTACACGTTCTTATTTGAAAATAATGTTAAGGATTATTAACTACAGATTAGAATACTAAAGAAAATTGTTTCGTCTAACATTAGAGATAAGTGCAGGAGTAACACAGATTTATTTAAACATTATAAAGTTATATGCAGCCCACTCGAAAGAACAATTCTTTAATAAAAATTGTCCGATAGACATATCACACAACATTTAAACATACCAAATAACTAACAAAAAATTACAGCTACCTAGAGCAACTAGTGTGCGTGGAAGCACATCGAAAAATCATCCTTTGCTTATTTAATAAATTAAATTCATGTTTTATAAAAAGTATCACAAAGAACTCGGGATTTGTACCCGGGACCTCACGTCTGTGGCTGGACATGCGTACCACTAGCCCACGAGACAGTTATATACGATATATACTAAAGCATTTGATAGAGCTTCTGGTGAATTTTATGCCGTCGATGTCTCATCATTCAGCGGTGCGTGTATCGGCTTATCCAAATTAAACCGGCCGTGGAAAATGTCGGTGCTACGTTGGGAATTCCGCGAGTTGTTTTATTGGGGTTTTTCGATTCGATTTCATCCATTTCACTCGCTGGGGTTTCCTTTTCTTAGAAATAGGATCCATCATCATTATCGTCTGATTCGTGTTTGCTAAATAAATAATAATATAATGATATCTGCGGACTTATCACACCACGTTAGCCCAGCTCTGAGCTAAGTACCGTAAGGACTTGTGTTACAGGACAGGTTGTGTGTGTAGGCAACTGAAATGTATTTAATTGATTTATTTGAAAATTTAGGAAATTTTATATGTTTAAGATTGTTATTATAGAAATACAAATAAACATCCATGACCTAGGAGGGATTCGACCCCGCGACCTCTGGCGTTGCACGCGGACGTCACGCCACGTTACCGAGCCAGCTGCTCGTCAAAAATACTAAATGTTAACATTAACTTTTGTTTATGCCTATTGTTTATATGACACTTTCACAGGTTTCTAGTAACGTGCCGGATAGTGTATTAGGAACTTAGAGGGCAAATAAACTACGGTTTCACAGGTTCCTGTTAGATATAACTAACGATAAGCATTTAGAAGTTTAATTTTGAACAGCTACTTGATACTTTGATATGTCCTGTAAAACCGACTCTTAATTACCAGCTTGTTAAATAGGTTTACAACCGTTAAGCGTTGCTTTTTAACTAGTTTGTAGCTGAATTTGCCAGCACCTCTCGCTCACTCGATACCGACGTAAAGTGACAGCGTCGCTGTCGCGTTTCGTGCGGCCTGCGAGTAGCCGGTGGTCTATTGGGGAGGAGGGGGATGATAGGAGGGCAACGCATCTGTGTAACAATCATGCGAATGTCCATAGGCGTCAGTAGTCATAAAAAGAATCCTCTTTTGCCCCCTTATCCTATAAAAAAATCTAAAACTACAGTGTTGCTAATTTTTTTCGGCCTAAATGAGTAAAAAAATAAATGAAACTTCTTCAAGGTCTTCATTATGAAAACAAATTGAACATCATTTATACAATGATAAGGAAAAGTATCACGATATACAGCGATCGTCTCAAACCCGTCCATATGAAAGACGTGCACCTGTCAAATTATGCTCTTTGTAGAAACAACTTGAACACATGCGCCTAAGGTTGACATTTTAAGGAAATATGTTTAAATCGAGCACATCTTCTTAAATAGAACCTGCAGTGCAAAAACGACTTAAAATCACACCGTTACGTTGGCATTGCAAAAAAGCATGTTTATTTTAGGGTCTCCCTAAAATAAACATGCTTTACAGTTTGGTAACAGAATCTATATATATAGAATAGGGGGCAAACGAGAAATCGTACTCTTTTTACGACTACCGACGCCCATGAACATCCATATTATGCGATACGTTGCCCTCCTTCGCACCCTCCCCCCTCCCCAAATCGACCACCTGCTACTCACAAACCGCACGAAACGCGGCACTAATGATGTCACTTTACGGCGGTATTATGTGAGCGAGAAGTAACCCCCGGTCGTGCCGGCCCAATTCCGTTGCATAGGAGCATGTAGTGTCATACACTATGCATGACACCACCTCCACCTATGCAGCATAGCACTACCTCTTCCTAAAATTCACTTGATAAATTCGAGGTGAACGATATCCAAGCCGTGAGCGCTATTTCGCTATTCGCTATTTCGCAATCGCACACGCACCACGTGGGAAATGAAAAAGTTGATTTCTCGACCCGCTGGGGAGGCGCGGGTCGCGTGGAACTTCTCGCCTCATTGACAACTGTCAAATAACTAAATACTAGATTAAACAGTATTATGTGTTGTTTATAATGTTATTACTGGGATTATTTCCCTATCAGAGGCATATAATAATGTGAAAGTTTATATGTATGATTTTGAGGCAAGTAAAAAGTACTGAACAGAATTTACATGAAATTGGGCACAGCCGACAATATAAATATTTTTTGAACTGTCTTTCATTATGAAAGCAAATGAAATTGTATTCACTAACTAATAATCTCCAGGACGAGTTCAACAACCTCAGATCATTCGCTTTGATCCTGTATATGGGATTCGTTTATTCCGTTATTGCACACGCACCACGTGGGAAATAAAAAAGTTGAGGTCTCGACCCGCTGGGGAGGCGCGGGTCGTGTGGAACTTCGCTCGTCATTAACAATTGCTTGAAAAGATTTGAACAGTATGTATTTTGATGTCTTAAGTCGCGTAAACTTAAGACATTTTAATGTTAAAAGATTAATTTTAAAATTAAAATTAAAAGATTAATACAAATACTTTTACGGATTCTACATTTACATTATCTGCTCGGGACCCAGTGGTAAACAAAATCAGCAAGACAGCAAGACATAATATGTACTGTTTGCGTTAATCGGAACAACTAATAATTATAATTTTTCGGGTACTTTTAATAACTTATGACATCAGAACATCTGTCATGTCATAATTAAATAAACTGCGATAAAATTTGTATAAGTAGTTTTATTCTAATGAGTATTATATGTTCTTTATAGCATTAGTAGTGGCTTTATTTGCTTATCCTACGCATGTTATAATGAATGAAATTTTTGTGTGTGTTTGTTTTTGTTTCAAATAACAACAACTGAACGGAAGGCAAACATGAGATCTGGCACAATCTAGAACCAAAATCCATCACCTGGCCAAATACCAATCGAACTTACAATCAAGCTGAGGGTGTTGCTGCAACATGAGGTACAACATAACAATTTATAGAAGTTGCCGAACTATAACTTGCGAGTGCATGCATTCATTTTGTTCAAAACTGCAAATAATATAAGTTTGTAATATCTGTTTTTACCAAGTTAC
The DNA here is from genome assembly GCA_017140195.1 of Eumaeus atala. Lineage (NCBI taxonomy): Eukaryota > Metazoa > Arthropoda > Insecta > Lepidoptera > Lycaenidae > Eumaeus > Eumaeus atala. The sequence continues at coordinate 580,335 of JAFELO010001603.1, forward strand.
GTTGCCTTTTACTTGGCATTATATTGTCAATAAACTTTGTGTCAAATTACATAAATTTTGTGACTATCGAGTGGGTTGTATTTTCTTTGACAAACAGTCGGACAACAATATCCTATATGGGTTCCGTTATCTCTCTTCAGGTGCGTCCCTCTAAGGACAATTACAATACCGATTAATAGACGGAAACATAAAAATGTATATTATTCTATCCACAGCTAATTGAGGTGGCATTAAAGTGAAAGAGATGCTGGGGATACTGCCTCAACAGACAGATGAAAATTCTGTTTCCCTTCCTTACCGAGCTTGAATGAACACCCCATAACGGCTTTCGCGTGAGTCCCACTGGCGAAATGTCTTGGAAGCCCCACAAAATACACGTTTCACAAAACCTCGATTCGGGCTACCACGTTATTGGATTTTAAAGGATATTTTTTCAGAATATATTGCCAGGGGCGGGTTTATGATGCTTCGCCAGGCGGGTTTATTATAAATGTGGCTGAGTCATCATAGATTACTCTATCATATAAAGCCCTCGTAAACTAATAGTAAGCTGTCCTTGGCGTACAACGGTAGTCGTCAAAAGTTCACTAACCTTCTTGCAATTATTATTTGTATGTTTTAGGAAACATAGAAAGATGCCACGTTATCTACTATAATTGATTCGTAATGACCTTCGCAGTTTTCATTTAAAAAAATATTCATTTTGATCTCTTAACTTAACGCGAATGTCACTCATTACAGTATGACTCCTTTTGCGGATTTTATCGCGGTGCATTTAATTATTTAATTAGCCCCAACCAGAAGGCTACTTACATAAATAATAATATATAAACCGCGATAAAAACCGTATAAGTAGTTTAATTATAAAAATATTCAATATCATAATAGCTTCTGCGGCCTCATTATTATACTACATCAATATACTAGTACTATAAATTAGTAAATTTATCCAGGGCAGACTTCAAAATAATTCCGAAGTAATAAATTATTCAGTACACAAGCACTTGACTTTAAATACTAATTATAGTTGGGGTTTTAAAATATAATCTACAAAAGCTGCGGTCTCCTATTAATATTTAAGCCTAGACTTATGTAAAGCCGTGCTATAGTGATCAAGATTCTCAACAACTCTTTAAAATTAACACCACAAATCATCCTAGTAATTACATTGAGAGAACGAAGATTACAGGCTAAAAGGATAATGGCAAGTATTAAGTGATAGAAGTATGGTGTGTTAAACTACTTATATACAGAGTAGAGTAACATTTAGCTTTAAAAACTAATAGGCGTGACAGGTGTGCATCGTAGGTTATGCAAATTTAATAAATAAATATAATTTCTCGCGGCTCAGCATTTGAATATAATCCTGAGGCATTTCATGAATAATTGTGCGTGTTATGACATTTCCCCTCATCCTTTTATCATTATCTCAAAGATACCAGTAAAGTTAAGCCTTTACTAATCATTCCAAATTACCAACCAAGAAATATGTGAGGTTAGTTATCTAACACTAACGTTGGTACCTAATCAAGTTATTAAAATTTTAGTTTAGCTAGACGAAGCCACTAAATCAAACTTTAACTTTTTGTATAAATATGGATACTTCGTGATCCTTCAGAAATGCAGCTTTGATCTTTATTTTCAAAAGCTATCAGCAGTTGAGTGTGGAACCTTTTTGCATATTTCAGAAATAAACGATAACATGACGTATGAACGTCATAATATGTTTGACAGTATTGCAATTTGTGCATTGCATGAATTTGTGCATTGTGTGCTTGCCGTATCGTCTTATTTAATTAAAATAATCAAGTCTCAGCCCACTATATTAAAATATATGCTTTTTGCACCTCTTCTCCATATAATATTCAACTGTGCTAAATGCTAAAGTCCAGGGATGGGATTTGTTTTCCTTATATGTTAATATAGAGATATAGGAAAGCCATATGGAGACAAGGCAGGTACCTGGGTATAGGTACCGAGGAGGTGGATGCTCTTTTACCCCTCTTATAAGAAGAGGGGACTAAAGAGCAGGGGGAGGAGGCGCTCTTTGAACACCTCAAGTAGAAGAGGGGACAAAAAGGTAAAAAAATGAGGCGGCGATTTTGCGCATGGGCAAGGGGCGAGGATGGGAACCTCGCCCCATTGCACTAACTTTGTTAGTGGGTGTCCTGTATTACGGGACAACCCCATTTGTGGAGGTGGCGTCGGTCCCTTCACGGGCTGACTAGCTATCGAGGTGCCCTGATGATTTTTTGTTCCGAGGCACCTCACCAATGATGGCACTCGCCGTGGTTTTTGTGGATATTCGGCACTATGATGTACCCCTAGGGGCTGTGAACGGTATTTGGGGCTCGCCCCAAACAAGAGAAAAAGGTGTGAAATGTGTGACACTCCGCTCTCTTATTAACCATTAGCGAACTGGTGTGAAGATATATACGCTATAAGTATGGAATATATTATATTGACCAATAGTGTGGTCACCCTTCCCGGAAGCGCGTACCTTAAACGGCGTGAACAAACGCACCACGCCTTTGATAATCCCTACAACAAAGACTTTGTCCCACTTCACCAGCACGCCTGCTCAATATATTTTCAATGTCGATTTCAATGAGAGAGTAAGAGGTTACATGAAATAGAATATTCATTCCTACTTAACTGTAACATCCATTTTCACCTCTTTTCACTTTAACTATGACCATGACGATGGAAGTGTACAGTGCAGCTTCATTCATTCATTCATTTCGGGGACTAAACGACACGTTGGGCGACGGTCTTGTTGAGATTGTCGTCGATAGGGGGACAAACTGAGAATGGGGGGACTCCTTTCCCGCAGACGGGCAGGATGCATCCCGATGGTTATGTAGGGTTCGAAAGTATACTATTATTATATTGTTCGAGGGGTCCGGGTATATATCGTCAAATTTCCCCAAGTCACATAGAAATTGCCAGGGCTGATCGACTATTAGAATTAGCAACATTGAAGGCGTTATACCACTTTCGGTACTGTAGTCAAAACGTCTACTAATAAAAGTCGCACAGCCATCATAGGTACATCGCATCAGGCATACCACAAAATAAAACCACTATGTAATTATTTCCAAAGCGCAAATGCTTTGGATTAACAAGTTAAATTCGAATACTCATTTCATTAACTTAGTTCTGTGTAATTTATACAGTTATAAATTGTGAGGTGGCAGACGACAGTTGGATGCTTTGTTCTTTTACTACCTTGTATTTTATGGTATTCTAAAATAAGTTCGTTAACATTGCTTAAGGGCACCATAAATTTGCACCGAGCGCTGCAAACTTATATACGTTCGAGTAACAAGCTAGAAGCAAAATATAAAGAATATATAGAAAAATACGATCGCAATAACAAAAACTCCAGCTTGTTGAATGTGTTTTTTTTTTTTTTTTTGTAAATTACTGGCTTTTATTACCTAGGCTTAGAAAGGATTTTTTTTTAATTTCTCCCTGAGGGGTACAAAAAGGAATTCATTTTTTTTTTTTATTAAAGATTGAAAACTGACAAGAGCAGGAGCTTATGTTGACGGTTTAGTAATAATACTAAACCGTCAGCTGATTAAATTCGGAGATGAAATCGCAATTTCTGCCGGTGTGTTCAAAATTCCGTGACTGTTATGTTGGACACAAATACATGCTACTAGGACAACATAAACATTGAGCTAAAACGTTGATTGTAGCACAAAATTGGATTGTACGAAGTTAGCAAAACAACCTAAAACAACAAAACTTTGAAACATCAAATCGAGTTTGTCGTAGGTACATCAATCAAACTAACGTTGTTTAACGACCGGCTGGCTCTGGTTGTAACGTGACGCTTAGTGTGACAGATGCTGCGGGTTCGATTTCCACGTAGTCCTGGATGTTTATATATGTATTATATGTATCTCTGTAATAAAAATCTTAAATAAATTTGCATCAATCTATAAAAATAAAGTAAAGTACCTTCACGCCTGCTATCCCCGAAGAGGTAGCCGGAGGTGTTTTAGTACATCCACAACTCGTAAGTCCAGTAGATATACTAGCACACCCACGATTAGCCAAGGTACTGAGGCCCACGATGTCATAGATGACAAGCCTATGGCCACTTCGGGCACATTCCAATCCCGGACAATGTAATGCGTGCTCAGAAGAATCTGAGAAACATTTAGTAATAGTTCCCGACCTGGGGATCGAACCCATGACCTCACACGGCTATCGGTCTTGACAGGCGACACCCGCACCGTTACACCACAGAGGCGATCAATCAATATAAAAATATCAATTACAATATATTTCTTACCACAGAACTAGGCTAACGTGGTGTGGTAAGTCCACAGATATTACAAAAGACGTATTTACCCAGACTCGCTTTAGCTAATACTCGGCCACATATGTAACTTTGATATAACTAAAATGGGAACTTAGTAGGAGATGTACCATTCTGCATTATAGTCGAATTAGACTGACGCGACCAGGGAGGCACCTCTCGCCCGCATCACGAAAGGGATAGCTGTCATTACACGAGTCGTGCGGTCTGTGATTTTCCGATTGCCTATTAGAGGGAAAGAGAGACGGCAGAACAGTTGAGCTGTGTGCAGCTGCACTACAATTTTGCAGTTGTTTATGGACGTCAGACGTCATAAATATCCGTTCTCGTTTTCCCGTTCCCGTTATACTACAAAAAATGTTTTCTAACAGCAATGGACTGTCAATATTTCCTAATGACCATGGATATCTGTGGTTGTCAGACATTAGTCATCAGGCTATAACATAGGGAGGCAAACGAGTGATCGCAGCCTTTTGACGACTACCGACGCCCAAAGACATCCACGCCCGAAACTCGACAGCATAGCTGTGATTTTACGGCGCTGTCCTGTGAGAGGTACCTCCCGGATCGTGTTGGCCCAATTCCGCTGTTTATATATTGATATTTATTTTTAATGTAAGTTTTTAATATCAAATTTTGACAACACGATGGTGATAGATGAGCTGATTCCGCTAAAGTTTATTGTCGCATTATTGTCATGCAAATGGGTTCCCCCCCTTTCCTCCTACCCTCCAACGGCAGGAGCACAAACCGCAGAAAACACGACTGTATTTGTGTATTGTGAGGCACTCGTTCGCCCCTAGATAATAAAAAGGTAATCAGTGTTCTAGATAACCCATTTTTCTATCTAGATTATCTCCGTGATTTGCGTCTGAGATAATTAAAGCCCTCTGAAAGTAATGTTCTAATTGCAGTCGTAAATTATTTATGCAAATAAATAATATAGTTATGCAAATAAACAAATTATCCGACTAAAAAAGGAGGTTACTGCTTTTAGCACATGTACCACAGTGGCTGCTGCCTATAGTAGGTGCTCCATGAATTCCCACATGATAGGAGGGAAACATCAAAAGCAACATTTGTAGTAAGAGCTACCATGCTGCAATGCAGCTGATTTTGGGCGGCACGAAGGAAGAGGTGCATGTCGCTCGCATGATACCAGCGGCGGCTCTTACTAAAAATGGCAATTCTCCACCAACCCGGTTGAAATTTGACACACGTTAGGCACGTGTGTCAAATTTTATTTCACGATTATAATAAAAAATATGATGGTATTCTTATTTTATGTCAGGGGGTACGGGACACCCAGGCATGGTCCTACCTTAGCCTCATTTATTCACGTCAGCACTGAGGCCGCTTAGCTATCATGCGCGAGCTGACCTCGTCATCAGAGTTGGGGGACGAGGGACCCCGCCGTCGCCCTGGACATAATAATAATAGTTAAGTTAGCTATTAAAATTTTTCTCGTATTGGGATTCATCTCTCCAATCTGTCGGAACACTTATCGATCCTAAACCTAGGCTCGTCTCTCGACGATCACTCATGACAATCCGATGAAGCTGTGTTGGGCTTTTCTGCGCTTCCATAACATAAATTCAGGCCGAAAACTAGATTATAATTTTGTACGATAAAATCAACAGGTCCTATAACAATGTGCATCTTTATTGCGATGTATTTTCATTTCATAAGACATAAAGTGCACAAAACACTTTTTTAAATCTTTATTTGAAGGCTATATACATCATAAAGATTAAGTCAACCTTACATCTACTGAAAAAATAAATATAAACTTAACTCTAAATGCCTTATGTATAGCGAACGTACAAACAAAACCAAAGAATCTGTTACTATATTCTAACTTAAAACTAGAACTAACAATATTGTGTATAAGAAAGGAAAGTTCAGCTTTATTACATATAGTGTCCAACATAAATTCTTGTCGGAGGAATTCGTTTCTATCACATTCTATAAGAAGATGATATAAGTCTTAAAACACATTTTATTCAAGTTAGAATAGACATGGTTTATTCAAACCCGCATTTGCTTAGCTTCGCTGTAAAATTATTATTCTGAGAGCACGCATTTAACACATACCAAGATGCAGGGTGTACTTCCGGGTTTGCGTTGGAAATCTAATATAATAGAAATGCGAACACGTCATAACTAAACATTGGATTTGATGGATGTTGATTCTCGAAAACCGGGTTTAGAATATTTCGTAAAGAAATGGAAGACGGTAGGGCGCTATCCGTGTAGTACCTGGTTCAACTTGGATGCAAGTAGAAGGTTCAGTATAGGTGTTCAATATAATCGTTAATGCAAGGCCAACTTTAACGCGTGAGCTGTCCCTTGAGTTGGAGACCGGGACTGAGGGGACCTGATCCTCTTGGCCAGGGTAAAATTAGTTACTTTAGCAAATCTTAAATAACGATCGGGATGCACCCCATCCAACTGAGGTAAAGGAGAGAGGTCTGTCCCCCTATCGATCACAATCTCCACGAGACTTTCACTCGACGACTCTGTTAAAAACCGATGAAGCTGCACTGGATACTTCCGTCAGCATGGAGCCGTAAAAAAAATCATCAGTGGACACAAATAAAAAGATGCTGGAATCACTTCCTACTCCTTCTACTGACGTGTAATTGAATTCGTCGCGGGACCTTAGACAATGTAAGTATTGCAATCGGGCCCCTTGTCAAGATATAGGATATTATAGTAACCCATGAAGATGTACCGGATACTTCCATCACCATGAAGCAGTAAAAAAAAGTCAATAAAAGCTGGGTTCAGCTGTGGAAGTATGGCTGATGATGCTGATGAAGACGATGATGATGACGACGATGATGACGACGACGACGACGACGATGATGATGACGACGATGATGATGACGACGATGATGATGACGACGATGATGATGACGACGATGATGATGACAACGATGATGATGACGACGATGATGACGACGATGATGACGACGACGATGATGACGACGATGATGATGACGACGATGATGACGACGATGATGATGACGACGATGATGATGATGACGATGATGATGACGACGATGATGATGACGACGATGATGATGACGACGATGATGATGATGACGATGATGATGATGATGATTTTTATGTTAAACACAACTCGTCTACATGTTGTATAGGGGGACAAAATAGCTGTCGGAGACTTTTGATGACTACCAAGTACCGACGCCCATAAACATTCGCATAACTGTCATGCAAGCGTGTTGCTCTCCTTTCCTCCGCCTACGAGCATGGCATACCCCTACTGCGAATTAGTAAGGTCCGCCAAAGTCTAAATGAACGTTGTAGATTTAAAGCCTTACATGAGAATTACAATAGATATAAGAAAAATCACCACGTTCGTGTGCTCATAAATCTATGAGAACTCATCATCAGTCCGAGACATTGCTCGATTACCTTACTATAATAATGAGTGGTTTTGAAAATGTTATCCACAATTCCCTAGCATAATTCGTACTAACTGGTACCCCCTCTTACGAAAGAGGTTTGAAAATTCGAATTTCGAATCGGTGAAACTGCGCCAAATAGTGTAACATAAAAGTTGAAAATAAAAACATGTGAAAACGGAGATGCTAAGATGAACATATTATTCAAACTCCGAAAGTTACCAGAACCACAAATGACTTAAATGAGAATTAAAATTTTTCATCAAGAATATTTTCAGTATCAATTAGGAACATTTCATATTGAAGACCAGCTTGATTCATGTTATTTCACTTAAGTTCACCATCATACGATCGCCCGGCCTTTTTATACTATAAGGGACAAACGAGAAATCGGTGACTATTTACGACTACCGACTCCCATAGACATCCGCATTATTGCTGTGATGCCGATAAATTGGCCTGCTTTCCTCGTAAGCCGCACGAGACGCGATTGCACATAGCTGTCACTTTACGGCGGTGTCATATGAGCGAGTCCTCCCCGGTCGTGTCGACCCGATTCGGCTGCAATGCACTATCTCTTAATAAACAGCGTGTCTGTTAAGAGGTTTTTAGACAAATGTGATTACTGACCCCGATGCTCATTGTGCGAATAGAAAAAGAGCTTAAAACGGTCAACCAGTAATAAAGTATGTAATACTGCTTGTTCCAAAAGTTACATTAGCAGCATGCATAAGACATGCCAATGCAATGCATTTCGTGTTGTTTGCGTTGCGGTATTTCCACGTTGGAACTTATATTCCTAAAATTGTATTATTTTTAAGTTAAACCTATCACAATTTTACAAAAAACGAAAAAATTAATTTAAACATATTATTGAGCTTGAAATTAAAACAACACGCGATACAAATACAATTTTTAAATTTCGGATTGCGCGCCGATCCATTGATAATTACATATGAAAATACCGGTTATAGAATGTTATATGATACATGTAAAGAGCTATTATTACCTATCTACATAAATGACAGTTGTCAAAGACCCTTGTAATTAGTTTACGTCGATCAAGTCCATTTCCCAATCATGTAATCGGGGAGTGAAGCGGTCATTCCCCCCGTGATGTGTGATCACGAAGGTTGTATTACTGAACGGAGATGGCTATGACGTCACACTAGTGCTCTTAGAGTCCTCCAATGACGTCATACGACGCCATCCTTTTTAAAAACTCAAACAAAATAATTGGATAGTTCAAATCAAGACACTATTTTTTTTTTATATTTATTCAATTAAAATTATATATTTTGTTAAAATGCTTGTCCTTCTTTGGACTGTCTTATGCCAAGACATTGTGAATGAAATAATTATTTAGTATAATTAAAATACTATGTTACTTTTTCATTTAAATCGAAAAAGGAATGAAATCATTTGATGCTTTATATAGTACTAGCAGAACGTCCCGGCTTCGCAAGGACTTTTCTCGAAATATGGCAAAAAATCATTGATTTACAAAAACATAAAAATTATGAAATCATGGTAATAATGATGATCAAATGTCATGGTAATCACAAGGAATTCAATTCGTGACAGAACGGGACAGCTGGTTGTCAGTTACTTCTGCGGCGAAATGATTCACTTTGATTTTCTTTTTCGTAAGATTTCTTTTTTGATGTTCTTTTCGAAGTTACGTAATGTTCAGAACGTTTTACAAAACATTAGGTAGCCTGGGATCAAATTATGTAGAAATATAATAATAAAAGAATTTTTCACATTGGTCTAGTAGTTGCAGAGCCCATTCAATGCAAACAAACAAACAAACAATCGAATGTTTCCTCCTTATGATATAAGTATAGATATATACTAGCGACTCATCCCGGCTTCGTCGGAAAATAACACTTACCTTAGCAAATTGTACATCGAACTACTTCTCGGGAATAGCTTTGTATATACGTGAAACCCTCGAAAAATCCGTTCCGTAGTTATTGTGAAAATCGATCACATGCGGACAACTTTGGGTACTTTGTTTTATAATATGTCTATACTAACAATTTGCCCCAGCTTTGCCCGTAAGTAAATTATACACTAAATCCTTTCTCGGCACTACCTTTCACTTAAACCCCTTCATTCTATCAATGGGTGGAAACTGCATGAAAAGTACATTTAGAGAAGATCGACCGCATACATAACAACCTTGGAGACTTTTTTATAATATGAATAGATTATGTATAGATTATGTATAGATTATGTATAGATTATGTATAGATTATGTATAGATTATGTATAGATTATGTATAGATTATGTATAGATTATGCCTTATTCAAAGACTACTGTATAACCTATTATAAATGTTTTTTATAGAATAGGAGGGCAAACGAGCAATCGGAGCCTTTTTACGACGCCCATTAACATACACATAATTACTGCCCCGATGCGTTCCCTTCCATCCCCCCCCCCCAATGGGACATCAGCTACTCACAAGCGTACGTAACGCGACACTACAGATGTCACTTTACAGCGGTATTATGTGAGCGAGATGTACCTCCCCGGTCGTGCCGGCCCAATTCCGTTGCACAGGAGGATGTAGTGTGCACTATGCACCCACCTTCTGCTAGGCAACATGGCACAACCTCTTCCTAGACTGATACCGTTACCATAACTTTCAAAAAATTGAAACTTAGATCATATGTTAAATTATCTACGAATTGTACAGACTTCCATGCATATGGCGTTAGTCTCCTCCAAGCGTTATTCATGGATATTATATGCCTAGTCACATTATAAATGCTCATCTGTAATTTCATATATATCACAGGGACATGGGAATCTCAATTTTCAATTAAACGACATTATTGTTTCAATTTTTCTTCCCTTCTATTTAGCTTAGGCATATAGAAAAAACATACGCAAAACGAAGCTATTGTTGGCTAAAGTTATTCTGATTTTTCTTTAGTATCGCCGTTTGTTTTGGTTCGAGTCCGGGGTCGGGCCAAAAAATGTTTTCAATTTCTAATCGGCAGTAACAAAGTTGGCGGTGTTACAAACCCTATGCCTCGGAGCTCTGTCGGTAATGAGTATGGTTGTTCTCCGTACGTGTCGGACACCCTTTCTCTTACAATAGGGGAATACAATGGTCCATTGGGGGGGGGGGGAGATGACAGGATGGGCGTCGGTGGTCATCAAAAGGCTCCGATCCTCGTTTGTCCCCTTATGTTCACAGCAGCCGAATCTGGGTTGATGGCTATGAGCAAAATTCAGATGCTGGATACCGTGCAGATCTCTTTGCGGCGCATTGCGGAAATATCCAACGTGATAGTCAGCGCAACTAAATTTAAAAAGAATGCTGCAGAACGGGACGCAATAAACCAGGCTAGCCATAGCGTTATTATCAGCTGCAGTCGCTACCTTAGACCTGAAAATTGCAGAGTCTGAACACCAAGTAACATGGACAAAGCTAAAATACTTGCAACTAGAACTGACCTAAGCTCCGGTAACCCAGCAAACATCTGCTCATTTCCGTCGGCCACTCCAGCCGCGCCCACATACTCATCGCTCTTGAAGCGACCGTAGGGCCAGCCAACGGCCGCAATACCTGCTAAAAGCTGCTGCAGGGTCAAGCAGTACTGTTTTACCCAAACGAAGAGGAGATAAATACTCCTGAGGACACCAAAGCCAACCTGCATAAGGCAGTAAAACCTGGTGGCTTGGACATTCCAGTGCAGAGGATGCGCCGAATTGGCAAGTCTGGCATAGCGGTCAGGGCCGCTACACCTGCAGCCGCCGAGAATCTTAAAGCGGCTAACCTAAGAAAGGACCGGACATAAGATAGCCTTACCTATCTATATATACCTATAGGCCACGTATCTTTCCTACGATCCTGAATGGACTAAAGAGAAACTTCGTTCATACTACAAGGTTGCCTACAGAAAGGGCGGACGTAACGGTGGGCGTACCATGGTCATGCTGGAGAGTTCATCAGCTCTTCGTGATAAATTGGTTGGCCTTGGTCGTATCGACATTGGCTGGGACGAAGCTGACATATGCGACTACCTACGTAACACGTGCTGCAACAAAAATGGACACATAGAGAAAAACTGTGGGGCAACTGAAATGGTATGCAGTAAATGCGGAGACACGGGACGTCGTAGAGCCAAATGTCAGTCACAAAGTGAGTGCTGCTTGTTCTCGTTCAAGGACAGTATGCAGCTTCGGGCATGACAAGACTGATTCAGGTGTTTGAGACATCTCGAACACTGAGATGTGTTCTGGATCACCTAACAAGAAAGCCTATACTGATTGGCATAGAGAACAATGCGCATTCACTACTCTGATTTTGTGAACTTCGTCATTGATCGGAGCGAGGGCGAGATACAGAGTATAGGAAGACCCAAATGGCAAAATATTGAGCAGAGGTCTATTTATTCACAACAAGCAAGGCCAGCCTCCAACGTTCAAGGTACCAAATGGTTATTCTAATGTGGATTTGACACTCACGATAAGAGGAGTACCGATATCTATTTAGCTTAAGCGACCATCAGTTAATTACATATCAGGTGTACAGCAGTATATCAGGACGGATGCCGACAGAAGAACCATCCTTTAGACTAGCCTTTCGCGAGAGAGGAGTAGATTGGGCCTACTTTCGATCGACGAAATGTTTGCGCTTCATTACACTAGACTCCAGGAAATCAGCAAACGAACTTGCCAAGCAGTTTAGTGAAATCCTTAAACTAAACTGCTAAAAGATACGGATATCGCAATGATGGGGAGTCCGGGGGCTACGAATGGTGGAGTCCGAATCTGGACCGGCTGCGCCGTAAAGTCAAGGTCGCACGACAATGTTGGCAAGACTCGAGATGATAAAATCCCACAGGCGGCATCTCACTGCAGGATGCCCTACTTGTAGACAGGCAAGATTACAAAGTGGCCATGAAGGACGCTGAAATTAAACATTTTAGAGATATTGCCGAGACGGGAAAAAAATCCTTGGGATTTAGAATACCGAGCCGCGACTGATAAATCTCGCCCTCCGAGGACTGTCATTCAGGGCGGAACACTCTAGGAGTGTTCCGTCCTGAATGAGGTTCTGAGAACATCGAAACTACTATGCATCAGCTCCTGTACTCCCTATGCCCAGAAGATACAAGTGAAACCGACACCAACTATAATGGACAAGTGCGAGTTGCAGCTGCATGCTCTCCTTCCGGTGGGGATTCAGATGCTCCTTCCCGCAGTGTAGTCGATCACATTATCAGAAGCTTACCGAATACAAGTCCCGGATCATACAGAATCACTCGAAAGGAACGCGCGGACGGCTTCTTCCGTAGAAATGATGCTGATGTCCACAGCGTGTATCAAAGAAGGGGTCTTCCCAGATATCTGGAAGGTAGGTTCATTGATGAACAGATCCGGAGGCCTACCGACCGATTATTTTACTGCCGACTCTAAGAAAAATTTTAGAACGTCTCATAATTTCTTGGACACCCTGTTTGCATCGTGGTGTTTCTGAAAATCAGCATGGATTCATTAAAGGGCGTTCAACTGTAAGCGCATTAAAATCAGTGTTCGAGATAGTAGATAATTCCACATATAAGTACGTCCAGCTCGACCTTTTGGACATCTCCGGAGCCTTCGATAATGCATGGTGGCCAATGATACTGTTAAAAGCAAAGGCTACCGGCATCTCTCCGAACATCTATCAGACTGTCGTAAGTTATTTATGTAACCGTTAAGTTGGCCACCCCACGCTTCGGAAGATTTCCACAGTGGGATATCCCCAGGAGTTTCCATAGTGTGGGGCCCAATACCGAACGGTATTGGGAAACTCCTCCTGGATATTATCCTAAAATTGCCGAGACCAGAGGGTGTAAGTTTTATAGCATACGCAGACGATTTGACGTTGCGATCGAGGCACCGTCGCGCGTCGTTAGCGAACAGAAATGTTAAACGATCTTGAACAGTCTATGGGATTGGAGGAACCGGAATAGGTTAACATTTTAAGCAGCCAAGTCCCAGACTATGACAGTTAAGTTCGTTTTAAAAGCGGACCGACCATTAGGATGAATGGTACCTCTATCGCGATTTTATCTGTGACCAATGTGCTTGGGGTACACATAGACGATGCTAGATCCTTTGCGCTGCTTGCGGTTTTGATGGGCGAGGAGGCCGCCAGCTCTTTCGGGAAGGTCTCACGTGTCTCTATCACCTCGTGGGGTGAGAAGTACCGGGCACTTAGGTTCCAGTACCCCGGAACCTATGTTGCAATCATGACATATGCTGCAGCGCTTTGGTGTCGACGCTCTCACTTGTATGTTGTATGTAGTGCATTATTACGCACCCAAAGACCAGCTTTGATTTTATTGACGAAGGCCCACAGGTCATGCAGCAGTTCGGTGTTACCAGTATTGGCCGGCGTTCTACCTGCCGATATGGAGGTTCTTCGAGCGGGACTCGTGCAGGAGGAGTGCGCGGGTCTCAAGGGCAAGGAGCAGGAAAGAGAAACGGAGCGCCATCGCGGACGACGTCATCTCCGCTCGGTAGCCACGCTGGGCCGCGTGTGCCGACAGGAGGGAGCTGTACTGCTTCTTTTCAAAGTTACAACGTGTCTGGCATATTGATGGGTGGAACTTGAGTACGGTATTTCGCAGATATTAAGAGGGCACGGGTGCTTTAAAGTTCACCTGCACAGGATGGCGTTATGTGTCCTGCCACCATATTATATAATAACTGACGAGGCCTATGATAACTTCTGTCTTTGTTGTGTCAGGTCCCAGAAAGGGGAGAGTGAAATAACGAGAGGGCACTTAAATAATGTGTAATTGTACGTTGAGGAACAGAGCCGGTGAGCAAACTCCCGTGCATCTCCCATGATTCGCTCCATATACCGAGAGGTGCGTAGAAGCATGGGTGGAGGTGGGTAAGTGCCCCCTTATATTATAAAAAAATAATAGAGGGAATACAGAGTACTCTTGTGTTTGCGCACACACTTGTGCAATATATATTATGTCCTGTGCAGCAAAATTTAGTTAGAACTATATTATTATTATTTCTATAGATATTTTTCTTTTTGTTTTAACACTATTTAAACGTTTATCTGTAATAGGATTTCGTAAATACATTCGAAATTCAAGTTGACAACTACACTGATAACTCAATGAAATCGGCGAGCTGCAGCTAAGCTTATAAGTTACACTTGAGCAGACAGCTAATTTAGTTGGTACAATCAGAAGTTATGCGAGGATATTCGTGGCACATACACATAATTATACGCTGCTTTTACATTTGGCCAAAATACATACACATGGCATGTTTTGATTCTTTTATTTAAGTAAATGAGAACGAGTACTAAGTATGATACCAAATTTGAATTTCGAATTTGTGTTCTATTTACTAAATCGTGTTACTGATAAATTATTAAATTATGATAAAAAATATAAATAGAAATATACGTAATCTTCGTATATATTCGGATAGTGGCTATCCGGATAGTTGGATTTCTTACGACTTATGTTCCTATGGGCCACCGTATATAAATAATAACAAGACATCCGCTGGCAAGAGTAAACCGAGAGCTACTTATCGACGATCCTTGCAAGCTTAAACCGTAACAATCAATATTGCAAGATTCGTTACATTTCCCAATACAATTGAACGTTGAAACCGCCTTAGGAGATGAACAATGTACAATATAATGATTGACAAGCAGAAAAAACTCCAACCCATTATTTATTATTGAAAGCCATACGGTACTGAATGCCTACATGGACGTAAGTTGGAGTTATTAAACGAACGGGCAGGAAAGCCCTGTTATTACTATAGTCAATCTCGAATTACATCCTCCAGTTTCATTTTGACCAAAATGTTCTGCCGCTAGGATTATTTGAATTTAATAAGACTGTAATTGTCACCTCCAACACGTGACTGGAGCTTATTCATTAAGAACGAACATGATTTAGAAGTCAAAGATAGGTGTAAGAGACGTAACCCTGGGAAAGACGGTAAAGCGTTACGCTCTGTTAGATGGATTTAATGGAAAGTCTCTTTAAAAAATAAATTTTATTACTGATAGAACAAACAGTAAAATATTATAATTAACTTATGACAAATGGATATAGAAATTGTACGCGACCGTCAGTTCTGATGTATGGATAGAGACTGAGCTGCCGGGATAAGAGTAATGCTCAGGTTCCGAGAGTGTTATGCTGATGGGCCATAATCAAGCGTATTCAGCATTAAAGCCTCCAACCTCTGGACATAACACCTCCCCCTTTTAGAGAAGACTTGGGGTAGTACAAGTCTTCAGCTAGAGGCGACTCCTGGTGGGAGCACCAGAGTTCGTCTCCGTCTCGGCTGGGATGCCAAGTTCTATTTCAGTTGTGTCGATAGTGTTCCCAAGTGAATTTACTGGTGCTGGTATGCGATTGTCATTGACCCAGAATTGACGGTTGCATTTACGCAAATATCTTATTAATTTATAAAATGAATATAAACTTAGTGATATACATATTATAATAAAACTTATAGAATAATGTGTTCCCGATTGACTGAAATCTTCTTGATTAACTTCTATGGTTCTCAGCCGGTCAAGTGATGGAGCTACTGCAGCTTTATCGGCTCCAATTTCATCTAGATTGGTGATATTTCCAAAACTAATCGGAAATACACTATTATACTTAACACTGTTCATACTACCTAAACCATACATATTATATATTTCATTTGACAAATTAAAAACGGGTAAGTAACTGATTGGCGAACTTTCGTTAATTACATTATATTTCGCCATCAGTTCGACCGTCTTACAGTAACCGATACAATGGTTGGGGATGACGATTATTCCCGTGCCTACTACAGTTGTCTCATATAATTTTGTACTATCACAGTCGATTCTGATTTTGGATGGTTCAGATTGGACGTAGATCCACCTATTGTTTGTGATGGGGTTGATGATGTCTATCTTCCCCGTGGTTGTTCTAACCTTGCGCTGATACGGCAAACTAGTTAGAGCCTTGGTTAATAGCTCGCTTTCACATGTTGAGCGCGCCGCTGTTAGGTACACATTGTCTACATTACACAGATATTTATTGGAGTTCACTGATACACAGGGTTGAATACTGTCTATTGTACAGTACTGGGACTGGTCCTTTGTCATTGCTATGTATTTATTACTCGGTATTATTAGGCTAAATGTGTCGGGTTGATCATTACTGTATGGGGTAGGCAGGGCGATATTATGAAATAACATATATTTCTTAACACTAATTAATGGCATTTGTAATATAAAAACTATTCTATAATTACTATAATAACATACTATATTAGATACATTTAAAATTGAGTGTATAGAGTCTAAATTTAGAACAGCAGGCAGCTCGAGGTCGCTGGCCAAGTGTCTGTAGTAATCAGCGAGCTCGCGATATAGCTGACGCGGCGTAATTATTGGTCACATCTTGTATTTGAAATGAAAGAGTAAGTAGGGTTGCATCAAGCGAGTTAAGTATTTCGTTTACGGTTGCCAAAATTTGTAACCCGTTCGTGGTTTGAGTAATATTGCCAATGCCGTGTGAGCTTGCCAACAGCCATATTAAGGTTCAATATGTTTTCATGAATTTTATGAATAGTTTTATTATATGTTGAAGTTAGCGATGAAGCGATTAATATATTTTCCTTCATAAACCCAATTAATTGTTTTTCACTCTGCTGTAAAGATTCTATTGCCCTATTATATTTTAAGCCGTCATCTTAATCTATATTGTCAAAAATATGTTTTATTAAAGTACCTGCTCCACTGATCCATGCACTTCGTTTACGTCTGTTATCTATCAAAATTGAGATGAATGAGTAGTCTGTAACTAAATCCTGATATCGCGCTTTTAAGGGTATAAGTCTATTGTGGCATTCTTTATCTATCGGCATTATGTATGTTCGATTGCACAGGTTTTCAGTTGTTTTTATACTATAGCTAATGGCGTCTATATGACCCATCAAATGGGATATGTCTAAGGGTATTACAACCCTCAGGTGTGTGTTACTTATGCCGAGTGTACCTATATAGTCGAAATAAAGACCAGAGCCTGAAGAGATAGGGTGAACGAAGTCCTGATAGTATAGACACCATTCTGGACACCTAGAAGAGAGGAAAATAAATAGAATATAAAGAAGAGAGAATGAATAAGAAATGTTATTTATATCTAAGTACTCACTATTGTATTACTTACTACTTTTTTATTAACGTTGAAAATTATCCTAACTATAGTTGCTACTGTGTATAATTATATTCTATCTACGTTCTTGTTATATCAGCTGGCTTTACTTGATCGTAATGATGTGTGACGAGCCGTCTATTTATTAATAGAGTTAGTGTGTTATTACCATTTATTTTTATGATTTTATATGGTTCCTTCCATATAGGAGAGAGGGCCTTACGTAATCTTAAATGGTTTTTTAAGTAGACATAATCGCCTGCTTTGTAGGTAATTGGTCGAGCACGGTTATCATAATATGATTTCGAGGTTTCCTTGGATTTCCTTATAAAATGTAATGCTTTCTCTCTTGAATACTTTAGTCTATTCTGAAGCATTCGCACATAATCCGGATATGTGGGTCCTTGGGGCTCATTATATATAGAGCTGGGTATGAACGGTTTCCTACCGAACATTAGTTCGTGTGGTGTGAAGTGTGTTGTGCAATGGACGGACGTGTTGTAGACCAACATAGCTGTGTATACATATATAGGCCAATTTGACTGTTCTTCATTGATGTAATATTTAAGGTATTCTTTCAGTGTGGAGTGGCTTTGCTCTAAAGCGCCTTCCGTCTGTGGATGATATGGTGAGGACCATAAATTCTTTATTTTAAGGAACTCACAGGATTTTCTAAACAAGTCAGATGTAAAATTTGTGCCTTGGTTAGTGAGTATAGTTTTAGGGATACCGAAAATGGATATGTAGTGGAGGAGGCATTCGCTAGTTTCTTCGGCTGTGGTGGAGCGCATGGGATATGCAGTCGAGAATTTAGTTAGATCGTCTTGTATAGTCAATATGAATTTCAGTTTAGCTGTCCCGGCTTCGGATCCAACGATATCCATGGATATCCGCTGTCCTGGAGCCGAACAAGTACTAGTAATCTGCTTAGGAGCTCTATTAACCTGTCTGGGGGCTTTGTTTTCCTGGCAGGATTTGCACTGTTTAACATAAGTTTATACGTCACTGCGCATTCCCTTCCAATAGTACATTTCTTTAATTCGGCTATGCATACGGGCAGAGCCCAAGTGGCCCGCCACTGGGATATCGTGATTCTCAAATAACATTTTCTTAATTTCGGTAGGTGTTGGGTATATGATCTTCAATATATTATAAATTCTTACAAAAGAGTGTTTTTCAAATGGATTTTTCAAGTCTGAGATGCTAATCTCTTTCACGTCTTTTGACTTGAGAAGTTCGTTGCGAACATTTTTCAAAGTTTCGAATATTTCGGGATATGATGGTTCGTCAAAATGATGTGCTTTGGTAAATAGCAAATAATAAAGTATTATTCCTAATTTATGGAATGAGAACAATTCCTTTTCTGTTTCGTTAACAGTTTTGTATATTTCAGGATTGATAAGGATTTCTTGTATGTAAGGATTGGACTCGTCTATGTCTAATGACGATGGAACTAGGATAATTTTATCTCGAGTTTTTATTAAGCTTTGGTTATATTCTTCTATTGTAGTGCTAAGTGGTTTATCTTTGTCCGATATGAATTTCAAAAAGGTTGAATAATCATCGATAGGTTCATTATTACTTTTACTAGTCGAGGGTTGTGGATCAGTACTTGGAGTGTCAGGATCAGGGATGACTGTTTGACCTCGTTGAGGCAGGTTATTCAAGTCATTTTCTATTTCCTCTCTAAGTATTTCTGGTATATTAGTAGGCTCCATTTCCGGAAGAGGTAAAATGTCATCGAAAGGATTGTTCGTTTCGGCAGATATTTCTTCGGGATTGAATGATGCCGGTCATACTAGCAAATCTAAAAGGTGTCTGTCTAATTCTTGTGGAGATTCTGTCGTGACTTCTATTGGGTTTACAGAATATCTGGATAACGCGTCTGCATTCGCATTAATTTTCCCCTTTTTATAGTGGATCTCATACTCAAATTCTTCGAGTTTGAGACGTCATCGGACTAACCATGATCCAGGGTCCTTGCAATTAAATAACCATTGCAAGGGCTTATATGATCTGTTATTATTTTGAATCGATGGCCATAGCGATAGGGCCTGAATACGTTTGTGTCGAAAATTATAGCGAGGCATTCTTTTTCTGTTGTGCTGTAGTTGCGCTCAGCTTTATTTAATGTACGGGAGGCATATGCAATGGGGAGATCTAGTCCGATAGGCCCCTATGACAAAATAGCAGAAATTGCAAAGTTCGATGAATCACAGGTGATAAGGAAGAGTTGTGTGAAATCTGGATAAGCTAGGATTGGTGCTGAGGTTAATTTGTTCTCTAAGGATTCGAAAGCAATTTGTGGTTCGTTTTTCCAATGAAATGGAGTATCTTTTTTAAGCAATAATGTTAGTGATTTTGCTAGTTTGGCGAATTCAGGTATAAATCTACGGTAATATGATACCAATCCTAGAAATGATTTGACTTCTTTTGGTGATTTAGGCGTAGGGAAATTGGATACGGCTTTAGTCTTTTCAGGATTTGGTTTTACGCCGTCATTTCCAATTACATGACCTAGGTAGGCTACCTCTTTCCGTAGGAATTCGCACTTGTCCGGCTGTAGTTTCAAATTAAAGTGCCTGAGTCTATCAAACACTGCTCGTAAGCTGTCAACGTGAGAGTTTAAGTCAAAAGAGTAAATAACTATGTCATCTAAGTATACAAAGCACCGATAACCTTGTAGCCCGGTGAGACAATTGTTCATAAGTTTTTGGAATGTAGCAGGTGCATTCCTTAGGCCAAATGGCATTCTATTAAATTGGTTATGTCTCTGAGGGACTGAGAACGTTGTTTTCTCTGCATCCTTGGGAGAAATTAATAATTGATGGATACCGGAAGCCAGGTCTTACGTGGAGAAGTGTTTACTTTTACCTAACTGATCAAGGATTTCCGAAATTTGAGGAATCGGGTAGGTTTGTCCTATAGTTATATCGTTGAGTTTACGATAGTCAATGACTACACGCCATTTCCTTTGACCTTGGGTATCCAACTTCTTAGAAACTATCCAGATTGGCGAACTTCAGGGTGAGATGGAAGGTTCAATTATATTTTATTGGAGCATTTTGTTTATTTTTGTGACATTCCGGGAATCTATAAAACTTGGTATGTATAGGGATATCAGTGGTCCTTCTAATTTTGTGATTTAGGATAGAAGTATAAGAGAGGCGGTCTTCCGGTAAGTGAAAAACGTCAGAGTAGTCCGTGCACACATCTATTAAAGCGTCAGATTCCTCCGTGTTCAAATCTAATCTCAGAGATTGTATAACTTTATTAGCTCTGTCAGTCGAATTTCGAGTATTTAGATTGATTTTAAACGATGTCGGATGTAAAGGTTCTAGCTTTAGGTTTAAATTTAGATTCACATTAATAGGAAATTCTGAAGTATTAACTATAGTGAGGTTAATTCTGTCATTCTCTTTAATTTTTACTATACAATTGGATACTAATAGGTTATCGGTAATGTGTTGGTCTAGGATTATACCTTCTTTGAGGCCATCATTTTTTACTGAACATTCAATAACTTTTTTGTTGTCTCTGAGCTAAGCGGAACGACGTAGGAAGGATTAATAAAATGTAACTTATTATTGAGCTTTCCTAGTTTAAGAGTATCCTTGGTGTAATCAATTGTACAGCCATTGTCTGTTAGAAAATCGGAACCAATAACGCCGTCGTATTGTAAATTAATTTCTTTTATGCCATGAAATTTATACTTTGTGTTTACTTTCTTTTAGTTCTATTTTAAGTTGGAAATGGCCCTCAGTTAATGTGGGCTCATCACCTGGATCTATTCCTTTAATTTTATTTGATTCTCTTATGAGCTTTAGAGTTTTAGAAATGCAGGATGATTTAAGCAGACTTATAGAGGACCCTGAGTCTACTAAGAGGGACAGAGGGATGTCATATACCTTAGTTTGTAACATTATATGAGGTTGTAATCGCTTAGACGTATCTATATTGATTTCATAGATTTTAAGATTGGGTTCTTGATTTAGAAACGTTGATGTATCACATGCGACGAGACCTCCCTTTTGGGGCTGGTTACCCTGCGGTGTGGTCTTGATGTTAGGCGAGATGAGACCTAACTTTTGGGGCTGGTTACCCTGTGGTGTGGTCCTGATGTTATGCGAGATGAAAGCTCCCTTTTGGGGCTGGTTACCCTGTAGTGTGGTCCTAAAGTTATGCGAGATGAAACCTCCCTTTTGGGACTGGTTACCCTGTGGTGTGGTCCTAATGTTATACGAGATGAGACCTCCCTTTTGGGGCTGGTTACCCTATGGTTGGTCCTAATGTTATGTGAGATGAGACCTCCCTCTTGTGGCTGGTTACCGTGTGGTATGGTCCTACTAGGGATAATGATGGTATCGTCTTGAGCGAGAGGAACTTGCCCCGTGTGATACCTATACGGGACATCTAAGCGTTTAAATTATCATTGCTGTCATCTACTGCAATGTCTGCTTCATCTTGCTGCTCATAATCTTTTACGAGAGTATCTGCTAAATAGTTCACCCTCGCAGGATGTCTAGTCGGAAAATTAAATTCTGTGGGTTGTGATATCTTAAATCTATTATTATTATACTGTCGTTTTTTACAGTTTAAAATATCATGGCCCGGCATTTTACAGTATCTACAGAATTGCGATATTTGCGAATTAGATGGCCTTGTCTTGTGAGTAGATGTTTTGGTATTAAAGCTCGGATTTATCCTAGGTCGTGAGGGACCCGGTATGTTATAATTATTATTTCTGATAAAGTTATTGGGCTTGGTTTCGTTTGATGCTTTCTTATATAAAGTCTGCTGAATACGTTCCTCCGATATGGCCAGGTTAATAGCCTCATTTAGGTTCTTTGGTGACCTACACCTCACAATATTTGATATTCTAGGATATAGTTCCATGAGAAAGTGATGGAGAGCTAAGTCATCCATAGCCGCCGCGCGGCCAGGCAATTCCTTAGCTTTAGATGTGGATGTTGACACCTCTACTAACAGTTGTGACAACAATGTTTCAACTCAAAGAGCAAATTGGCTTACACTGTCTAATGCCAATTGCTTACTCTCCTGTAAGTGAGCAAAGTGTTTGCGGTTACTGAATTGCTTCTTTAGAAAGTCTTTTAACTGGTCCCAGATCGGGAATTCTTTGATTCAGCAGGCTACTTCCGCTTTACCGTTCAGTTGGCTAATTATGTATTTAAATAGAATAGGCTTCTGTATCTCATTGGCAAGCTCATAGGCGTTACTACAATTAACTAAAAATGCATTAAGGGTATCCCTACTTCCATCGAAGGGTTTAATAAATTTAAACAATGTGTTAAGGTCCATTTCGACTATTAAGAGCGACCACTTTGCCGCACGAGTAGGTGTAGGTGCAGGAACTGGAGTCGGTGGTTTAGAGCTATCCGACATTTGAATATCTAATCGAAATTTTTCTGATTTCGCCATCGATATAGAATAAAATATTAAAATTAAAACAATGTGTCGTACAACCCTGATTTATAACAATAACTAAGGACTCACAGTACGCAGATAAGCACGGTGATGACTCTTCGCATGCCGGTTTCGAGTTTCTTAGGACACGATGTGAAGGTTGTTTTTTATGGTGGATGCGGTAGCTGGCTTCGAGTAGCAGGTTGTAGAGTACTATTCTGCTTTGAGTGGCAGATTGGATGATTTATGGATACTCTGGTAAGAGCCAAGCTGTCGGTAGCAGGATGATGAAGATGCACTGGATAATGTACACGTTGATAGTGTTATCTACGTTGTAAGCTTAATGTTCATAGGTTTTGAATTTTCTCAATCATAGAGTCTTCACTACACCTTTTCTTCTTCTTTTTTTCTTTGAATTCACAGATTTTCACAGTTTCGGTATAATGTGCGTGGTCTATAGCAGTTCTTCCGCGGCAAGGGGGATTTTCCGATCCCACCGCTGCCACCAAATGTTAGATGGATTTAATGGTAAGTCTTTTTAAAAAATAAACTTTATTACTGCTAGAACAAATAGTAAAATATTATAATTAACTTATGACAAATGGATATAGCAATTGTACGCGATCGTCAGGTCTGATGTATGGATAGAGACTGAGCGTCTTATCCCTGCGGATAAGAGTAATGCTCAGGTTCCGAGAGTGTAATGCTGATGGGCCATAACCAGGCGTATTCAGCATTAAAGCCTCCGACCTCTGGACATAACAGCTCGAATTCTAGAACGTTGTTTTTTAAGTTTATGCATTTACCCGTCATATTTTTTTTCATACTATGCGTCTTAATTTTTTTTACAAAAAATTTATAGAGAAGAAGTAAAATACTTTCTTAGGGATAAATATTCAAAAGGGCACACACTAGTGCTAAGAAACTACAGAATAAAAACTAATGATGTGAAATAAGCTGTAAATCTATCATAAAATAATTATTTTATTATTCCTGACAATTTTTTATTATTAGATGACGTTATCACCCAGCACCCGAGTGCAAAAATTCTATACGCATACATATTAGTTTTGCTGTGATGTTACTTCGATTTCAAAACAGACACTCTCGTAAAAGTTTTAACTTCAGAAACGAAATATTTTTTAATATTCAGTAGAGCAGTAGACAAGCAATTCCAATATTAAACTGTGGATGTAAGTATAAATCTCTCTGCCATTCAAATAGCAAAAAGAACATTTGAATTTGAAAATAGAACCGTGAATGTAGCGGCACTTTAATATAACTCTAACTGCAAATACGAATTAATTGAATGAAACTTTAAGCCGCAGCCATATTGTCACGTATTTGAATTAAATACTCCCGTATTACGTTGGAATTACTGTTTCACTATTTTATGAGGGTGCGGCAGGATATTTCCTGCACGATAAGTAAACCATTTTATTAGTCTATAACTGTAACAAAGCAAAGGGTCTTGTAAAGACTTAAAATAACGACCTGTCAAAATAATGCACATCTGTCTTCTCAGTCTACCCGTGACCATGGTTGCTGTAAAGCTTCTGAAACGTCGGGCTACATAAATAATTTAATAAGCTGCGATAAAATCCGTAAAAGTAGTTTTATTGTAATCTCTCAAAATAATACATAGACAGATAAATGAGTACATTGAGGGAATGCCTAATCTACAATGTAACATGTAGCGGAATTTGTCCGGCGCGACCACTCGCTCACATGGCACCGCCGTAATGTGACCCATATACTGTTGAGTTTCGTACAATTTTTGATTAGCCCATTGGAGGAGAGGAGGAAAGGTGCATGACAACAATAATGCAGATGTCCATGGGCATCGTAAGTCATCAAAAGGCTTCGATTGTATGTTTGCCCCCTACACTATAAACATAAAAAAATTCAAACTACTGAATTACTAAGTTTATGGGACGAAATAACGGAAATTAAAAAAGTAAATTCAAACATTTCAAGACCAGAGGTCGTTTCATCGCGCGAGGGTCTCACAATTTATGTCAAGCCATTACAAAGGTCCTCTGAGGGACGGCATGATTGTGACAGCCGACAAAATAAGGAGAACAATTTTCAGTTCTAGGTATATTGAGTTTTTTTTTTAAATTTTAGTAGATATAACATTGTAGAGTAGTTTTAATGGATTGTTTATAAAAAGTTAACCTAGTGACTATAGATTGGAGTGAAAAAAGAGTATTTATGTCTATAGCAGAAGGTGCAAAAGAGCTTTCAGCAGTTGGAACCATAGATATGAAAGCCAAGAACGTTCCCTCTAAGATCTCTATGGTTGTAACGATGGGGTGGCACACTACGAAATGCCGCGGCCCCTGACCGATTAGAGTGGCCCCGGTTAGAGAGGGACACGTGTACGACAAGATCCTACCACAAATACGTTGGTAAAGTCACCGCCCGGCCGATAAGATTGCCACGGGCCTTCTGGTGGTGTGGTTATACCACTGAGTCGAGCCTAGTCTAGCTTTTCACCTACTTACAAACCGCACAAAACGCGACAGCGTAGGTATCATTCGTGTCCGTTTTATTTCATTTTTTATAGTATCGGAATCGGAAACTTTCAACGACTTTCGACGACCATGAACATCCACATACTACTATGCGGATACGCTGCTCTCCTTTCCTCCTCCACCCCGATGGCACACCGCTTACTCTCAAAGCACACGAAACGCAACACCAAAAATGTCACTTTCAGCCGGTATTATGTGAGGGAGAGATAGCTCCCCGGCGGTGCCGGCGCAATTCCGCTGTAAGTACCACGTTCTGTGTCTGCGATAATGCATTAATAACACACCCACATACGATATAATGTGTCCCAGTGTTTATTTAAAGGGTTACGTGTTTTTGTCTCGCCTGACACTTGACCTGACCCTTTCGCTTCGTTACCGGCTTGACCTTTTCGGAAAGGTCCTACTACTGGCGTAATTAAGAGATACAGTGCTCCTGGACACACTTCTACGCTGCCTTCTACAGGTCAACAATTTTCTCTAGATTTTCAGTAAAATGATAATTTATTGGCTGCTACGTGTAACCGACGTGCGCTGCTATGTCAACAATTGAAATATTTTTTTAATGTAGAAAAATAAATATAT